>JAAAKQ030000007.1:70348-98009 GCA_010016005.3 Zanna intricata | reverse complement strand
TCCCTTCTTCATAGACCCTAAATATGAATTTGTATAATCTTTCCCTTACTTCTTCTCCAATTGCCTTTAATAATTCTCCTGGTATGTTATCACTTCCAGGTGCTTTTTGATTCTCTCATTTTTCAAGTGTATGGTGAAATTCATCCTTCATAATTTCAGCACCCTCTTCCTCTCCATCTCGCAAAAATTCACCCTCACACCTGTTTCTAGATTAGCATCATCCCCATATAATTCTTCCAGATAGCGTTTCCATCTTTTTTCGGCAAGATCTTTGTGTAGCAAAATTGTTGTTTCTTCGTCCAGTATCACACTTCCTTTACCGTTGCCTTTCTTCCCTCCCAGGAATGTCTTAATTAATTTATATCTTGTTCTATATTCTGGTTTTTCAAACACTGCTCCACTTCCTCACATCTTTCTGTACCATAATATGATAAAATTTTTAAAAAAACACAGGACAGAATAGAACATATTTTTATATTTGAGTGCATCTAAAAATTACAGTTCTTATAATAAATTATCAATGAAAAAGAAATTAAATCATACTGCCATCAAAAATAAAATGATTATTAAATGGATTTTACTGTTTCATATGACTATGTTCATATGTATGTGTTTTAATCATTACATTAAAACTTAAAACCTTCAGTCAATGATTAAAAACATTTACTACTTTTCCCCTGGTTACAATAAATAGCAAGCATTTGTAAAAAGTACAATTTCTCATTACAATTAATGTTATTATGCTAATGTGCTAATTGTGAATCAGACTCATTTAAAAAATTTTTTTATGAATAAACAATATTAAATATATAATTAACAACAAACGTATACATTTTAGATTCTAATTTTTCTATCTTTTGTTCATTAAACTTTCTTTAGGAAAAAAGTCATCATTTTAAGCCGTCACAGAAATTGCTCCTATTACTTAATTTTTTTTTTTTTTAATTTTAGCAATAAAAATTTGCAAATTTTTTTTATTAATAAACCATGATTAATTTTTCATTAGTTTTCATATTTTTTCATACTAATCAGATCTAATTTATAAATTAATGATAGCAATGACAAAAGGTATAATGACGATCACTAATATTACACTATCTAGTGGAGCATTAAGGCATTTCTTTTACATGTAATGTGAGAACAGTGTTTCCCTAGGATATTGGCATTGATCCATTTTGATAAATTATCAATTTTGATAACCACTTACCACAAATTCATTAGTTGTTTAAATATTTTTATGATAAATAACATTTCTTTAATATTTAATAATATTACAACAAGTTCACATTAAACAGTAATGATACGATCACAAGGAAGATATTTTTACTCTTAATTAATCTTTTTTTAAAGAATAGTGAAGGACACAGTTTTATGGTACTTCCATTATTAGTATTATTAATTTCTATATCTTATAATATATATATTTTTTAAAACAATAATTTTTTTTAAAGCTTTATTCATCTGTCAAAATTAATATGATAAATTTAACTAAAAGATTAATATTATTATTTTATTATTAAAATGAATAAAAAGAAGAAAAATACAAAATGCATTAGAAATAGATGATCACATAGTTTTATGACAGCCAATTAATTATAAGCATTCAAAAACTATAAAGAGACACAATAAATTACACAAATATCTATTAATTACAAGAAGAATATTTATAATTTTAATTAGTAAAAATCTACTGGAATACTACTATTTAAGTATTTATAACTGTGAAAAAACTAAAATATTTTTAATAGAAAAGACATTTTAAAAATGTTTTAGACTAAAAATTCTTATTCATTTAATCAGTCACCAGAACACTCAGTCGACTTTTTAAGAAAATTAATAAAACTAATATATTTCTTCTTTGGTAACTCAAACTTCAGAACTTTGGTACAATATTTATATTATATTAATAATAATAGACACAAACAGTACTCGCATAATATAAATTCATTGTATGGAAATTATAAACCACAATATTCATAAATGTAATAAAAGCTATGATGAAGAAAAAATCACAGATAATATAATCACTGATGAAGAATTGGTTCATATAATTTGGATAGCTCTGACTGTAAACGTATTACTCGTATTTTGGACTGAAGTTCCCAGTTGTTTAATACAGGAGTCAGTGAAGAGACATCAGGTAAAGTTGGATCAATTCTTTTATAAGATACAGAATAAGATATAAGCTCTTGAGAACCATCATTATCTAAATCTACAATCATCACTGAAAAAAAAGTTATTAACAACTTATTAGAAAACAAACAACAGAATACAAAATTAACAAAATCAACACACTTCACAAACAATAAAAATAGATTTCAATATAGTACTGCACCTAATATGCAACTACTTGGTATAATTCCCATAGTTTTTAAAAAAATAAGTGACTGCAGTTTGTAAAAAATTCCAATAATCTATTTTTGTATAATACCATGTCCTTACAATACAACTAAATATCATTTTTATTACTTCTGTGAATAAAAAACTTGTGTCTTTCTTCTAACTGAATGCTCTTACATTCTAAAGTTGCATAACAACTGCAATTTAATGTAATGTTTCCGAAAACCGTTCTTGTTGCTTAACCTGCTTAGGTTACCTTTTGCGTTTTGCAAAATATGGTTATTAATCTATAATTTAATTTTTTTTTTACTGAATAAATTGTGGCATAATTATGATAATTAAAATATCTTAATAGCACATAAGTTTATAATGATAAACTTATGCAAAGTATATAAAACACTTAGGCAGAAAAAAGGACATAATAATCCACTTAAAAAAATCCGAGTGGGACTTCAGAAGAAAAGCAATAAATTCTGAAACTAAGATATGTAGGTATATGAACTATAACTATATAATAAAAACACATTTTACATTTAATAAGAAGCATTTATAATAAAGGAACAAAGATTACAATAAATTAAGCGTTATTCCAATCATGTGAAATAAATTAAACATATATAATTTCATTTCATAACTAATTTAACTTATGACTTTCATAAGTTAATCTCAACACTAAAAGTGGAAAAAATTTTAATGCAACAGATTAAACATCAAATACAATTACTACATTTCTTTAACAGGCTCTGTTTCAAGGCAATGTAAGCACAATAAAAGAGACAAACAGAAGAAGCATTATGTATCAGCAAAGATGGTTTGAATGATTTAGAATATGAGTTGGAACATAAGACATTAAAATACTAGGTGAAATTGAAGATGGAGTTGTAAATTTTAAACCACTAAAGACTATCCAACACACCAACACCAACAACAAAGGAAGTTGAAATTCAGCTAAACTACTGAATTAAAGTAGTGTTTGTTTTCATAGTTAACAGTGCTAAAAGATTGTATTTATTTATTTTATTTCAAATAAAACATGCTGTAACATGTTATGTTATTTTAGGAACTGGGTCACCTGCTCATCTGGTTCCATTTGTAGTGTCATTCTGAAAACATGCTGTCAGCTGCACCTTTTAGGTGCAATGCAGCATGTTTCATATGTGAAACCTGCAACGCAGGTGTTTTATTTACTGGGGCTCAGTGATATGGTGACTCATGTTTTTCTTTCAATTTTTTTTTTAACCTCTGAAACCACTGTTAAGGTATATCTTCAGAGGATGAGATGAGTGAATTGTAGCGTGTGTGAAAAATGCCATGCCTGACTGGGATTCAAAACCGGGACCTCCGGATGAAAGGCTGAGACACTACCATTCACACCACGGAGGCCAGCTCAGGAACTCTTGTTTTCTATCTGAGGAATTTAAAAAATCCTAATAAGATGGTAGGCTAGGGCAACAACAGGATAAAGTAAGCCTGATTAATGTCTCACAAAACCTAATCTAGATTGGTCAAGCAGCATCTACAATTTTTTTTTTACAACTATTCATGGCCGGTCTCCGTAGCCGAGTGGTAGCATCTCGGCTTTTCATCCGGAGGTCCCGGATTCAAATCCCGGTCAGGCATGGCATTTTTCACTCACACTACAATTCATTCATCTCATTCTCTGAAGATATAACCTAACGGTGGTTCCGGAGGTGAAACAAAAAAAAAAAAAAAAAAAAAACAACTATTCATGTATTTTTATTAAGACATAAATAGCTATATTTTTTGTTGTTTAATGAACAAGTATTTAGTTTAAAATAAATAACCTTTCAGCATTTTCACATTTTATATTAAACACCTTAATATAACAACTGAACTATTCTATAAGGAAATGAAATGTCAATAACAAAAAGTGTTATCATAATCTTATAAATGATTCATTTCTATGATATTTTACTCTACAAGGACAATTCGGAAAATAACCTCTGTTTGGCTATATATAAAAAACCTGCGTAGATAAAGATATTTTATTATATAAAAATTAAAACTACAACTTTAAACTACCTTTCAACAGAGTCGCCATTTAAATTAAAGTATTTGTCATAGTGTTTTTTCACTAATTTACATATACCTTCTCATAAAATTCAGTTGTCTGAATTCCTAGCCAACTTTTCATAGCATTTTGAAGTTTGTTGTCATCATTGAAGTGCTGTGATGCAAGCTGTTTGGCACAAGTCTAATGTGAAACTCTGAAAAACCTTGAGCTAGCAGAAGAAATGTCGCGGTATGCTGTCATCCAGTGTTTTCTTGGATGACAATACTTCTCCCCACAGTACTCGAAGAATTCAAGAATTTCTGAATCAATTCCAATGAGACATTTTTAATCATCCCCTTACAGCCTCGACTTGGCACCAAATGATTTTCATCTCTACACTCATATGATGAAATGGCTTGCATTGCAGCACTTCAATGAGAATGATGAATTTCAGAATTTCAAAATGCTGTGGTTAATATCGCTCTTATTTCAGAAAATCAAAAAAATATTGAGCCCCTTTGAAGGCCAAAATTCAGAATACATTTATTGTTATTGAAAAATAACATTATAAACCACAAATGCACCATTTTTTTTTTTTTTTTTTTTTTTTATGAACTTTGGCCATTTTTCTGACGATACCATAAACCTGTCACTATAGAACTTTTGAGGTTTCTGGTCAAAAGATTGTGAAAAGTGGTTTTCACAGGACTCTTTTGAAACTAACTTAACACCATTGAGGGAGTTCTGCAGAAACCAAAACAAATGATAGTTGGATGGTGCCAGGCCTGGATTTTATGGTGGATGCATAAAACCTCCCAGTCAAGTACTGTCAGTTTCTGGCAGGTTGTTAAAAATGTATGTGGTCTGTCATTGTCAGAATGGTATAAAACAAATTTTTTGTTGATTAGTTCATGCCATTTCTTTGAATTGCTAAATGCCATTGTGCTAATTGTCAACAGTACAGGTTTGAGTATTGTTCTGCCTGGTGGTAGCAGCTCGTAGTGCACGATGCCTTTCCAATCCCACAAAACTCATAGCATAATCTTCCTAGGCATCATTGTGGGCTTTGCCACAGACTGTGGAGTTTTTCCTTGCTTTCATCAAGATCTTTTCCACAGATTGTTATCATAGGCAATCTACTTTTCATCACACATGATCAACTGCTTCAGAAATGAAGAGATTTGCAGGTAAATATTCAATTAAATAAATTTTTCTGAGTCAGTTCATGTGGCACTAAAACACTGAGCTTCTTTTTGTATCCAGCTTTCTCCATATGGTTTAATATTATTTGGTGATTGATGTTTAGGTCACTGGTGATGTCATGACTGCTTTTATGTTGGTCTTCCTCAACTTTTGCCAGAATAAGCTAATGCTAACTTGTGCAGAAGACACAATACTTTTTAGACTACCTATTATTTCTTATGTTAGTGTCATGGATTAAAACTTCTTTCATACACAAACATGGAATTGGTAAGCAATCTCTTGTCTTTCTTAAGTTTATAAACTTGAAAATATAAACAGTCCTGAGAGGGAAACTAATAATAATAAATAAATAAATATCCCTACAATGAAATAAACATGTCAAAATAACAGAATAAATCAACTTTTAAAATTTTTTGGAGTGTGTGAATAATTCCATGCCTGACCAGTATTCAAGCCTATAGGTTTGAATCAGATAAGTTGAAAAGCTAACATGGAGGTGGCAGAGTGGTAGATAATATTACAAAATGTCAACAAGATAGCATGAATTGGAGGTATGATTTTTTTTTCAATGATAATTCTTTTAAGTCATCTCCCAAATGTTTTGAAAGCAACTTCAAATTCAATTACACATTCCTTTCTGTTATAAAAAATATTTCTTTTTTTTAATTATTACACAAAAAAAAAAAAAATTTATATTATCATAACGCAAAAATCATCAATTTTAGGCATTCACCCAATCACCAAAAACATATGTCACCTAATTACCAGTTTTCAACAAATCAACATAAAATAATGAGGACAAAAACCAACAGCAAAGGCATCTTCATTACTATTGCACTGAACTAAGATCCACAGTTCTGGTGGCTAAGCTAATACATTGCTTTAAGTCACACAGATCTTGATTTCATGCGGTATTCTTGCAGCATGAAATAAACCTTCTTGCAGCACCTTCAAAATAAACACCAAACCATACGCTAGACACCAATTATTACTGTAGCTTCTAATCATCATTAAATGTTCTTATTCATACTTATATACATCTGCAATTTTTTTAGAAGAATTCTATACATTTTACTTTCATTTTTCATTTCTAGAAACAATAATAACAACAGCATTCATTGAGAATGTTTAACAATAACAAATAATTTATAATGGGAAATGTATTTAAAAAGACAATCATAACTTTTTGCCTTGAGCTTTAAAAATGAATAATATGTTTAAGGCATGCAATTTTTAAACTACAGTTTTATAAGTTATACAGTATAATGAAAAACACTATTGTAAGTATGGAACTGGAATTACAAATACCTTCTAGTGTACTTTTTTTGTTCAAATTTTATTTTAAAAAAACCTACACTTATTTTATCACTCTCACCACATCATGTAATATTAATTTAATATAATATAAAAAAAAAATTTTTTTATCATTTTTATTACATTTAGTTATGCAAAAATTCACTTACTTGAATCAGTTTGTAAATTTAATTCTGGCTGACATCCTTCAGAACCGCAAATTTGTATGATATCTGTCTGACTAGCATTTACTATTTTTACAACATCATTATATTCACCAGTTTCATTAAATGTAACCAGTATTACTCGTTCACTAATTTTTTCTAGTTTTATCTTAGTTTTATTTATCTTCTCTAGGGTCTAAAAGTGAAAAAAGTATTATAAATTTTTTTAAGTTACAACAGAATTACATAGCAAATTATACACAATGCTAAACTAATTTGGACATATAGTTTTGGAAAAAATTCCTCACTTTCCACAATAAAAAATACTAATGGTCAAATGAAAGATAACTAATAGTGTCTGCAGAAGTTAGAACATACAAAATACTACAGAACCAGCGGACATAGCAGTCTTTAAGAACTGCATAGGAGTTTTAAAGAATCTCTCAAAACAAAGAGTTTTGCATCTGAATGTCACAAATATTAATCAAGTCATTATTATGAACTATCACTTCAGTAATGGAAAAGATTAATAAATACTGAACTCTGAATGTAAAATCACATAAAAATTCAAAAAACTAGAAAAAAATTAGTTAAATCATCAAACCCACCGAATAAATCTATTTAATATCTGCTAAATGGTGTTTAACCAGAATAACACACACCAGAATAATTATACATTAAAAATAAAAGTAAAAAACAAATAGATTAACCTTTAGGAGTTGAATCAAATAAATCTTTTTAAGTATGTGTAAAACACAAATTATTATGCAAGATAAATACCCACCACTCCTGCTAGTAACAAGTTTAGCACTACATATATCCTATAATATCATTCTAAAATCTATATATGTATATATATGTACATATAATATATATGTACGTATATATGTATGTATATGTACATGTATATGTACGTATATGTATGTATATATGTATGTATATATTATATAATATATATGTATATATAAGAATGTTTTTGTGTCTGTTTTTATATAGATGTAGAGTTTTATCGCATTGCGTTGGAATTTTGTACTCTAACAGTTCCAGACACGAGGAAAATTATCTACACTTCATTTTGAAAAAACTACCCCATCTCCTCTTCAAATCCCTTAAAAAAAATTTGTCATGTCCAACTTTGCAGTTTTTCACAAATATCTCAAAAACGATAAGAAATTGATCAATAAGGAAAGTGAAAGTAAAGGAGGGTTTCATGAGAGCCCATAAAATTTGCTAAAAAATTTAATTTGCTCAGCTCTGAGAGCCTTCTTATTCTTAGTTACGAAGTTATTAACAACAAAGTTGAAAATCAGTACAAAACTGTTTAGTTCTTCATCCTGTTATGAGTGGAAGTCACCATTTCATCTGCTACCTCCTCACCGTTTTCCACCTTATTGTCGGTCTCATTTGCTCAGTGTTAGGCTATAAAAAAAAAACCTGCAAGCTGAACTGCAAGCAACATTCAGATCTACCAAAACTGAAGATCAAACAAGCGTCAAAGAGCTCAAGCTACACATCAAGTAAGCTTGCGAAACCACTAGTTATAAATAAAATATATTTTTTTAGTTTTAAAATACCATCTTATAAAAACTGCAACACTTGTGTAAATTAATATCACTAGGACTCAAACTCAAACCCAGATATAGTTTTCAAGTTATATTAAAACTTAAAAAAAAAAATTATTGATGTTGTTAATGTTGGTTTTTTTTTTAATGATTGGAGAACTAATGGCTAAATATAGATGGTGAAAATTAAATAATGCTGAAATAAGGAACTGTCATGATAAGCTAGTTAAGAACTGTTTCATCTGACTTTTAAATTCTCAATATGACTCTATTTTCCATCATATTTTATAAAAGAATCTGTCCAATAGTGGAAGACAAAATTCAGAAAAGATAAAACTAAAGATAAGCATTTAGAAAACTAGAAAAAAGTTAGTTAAATCAAACGCTACCAAATAAATATATTTTCAGAACAAAATTAGGAAACTTTATTGTTAAATAAAGTTTCTACAGTTTTTCTACAAGTTTTTTATCAAACAGACCCCTAAGATGACTGTACAGGATTTCTTTGTGCAGGTTTCAACTGAAATAAAGAACAATTATACATAGTAATAATAGTAGTACCATTACACATGGGTACTTGAATATATATTTTATTAACAAACCACTGGATTAAATTTAAATCTTTGAGAGTGATTTTATTGGATAATCATTCAATATTATTTATTATAAATAAATCATACTCAAAACAGATCTATAAAAATTTTATTTTTTATTTAATGCCTAACTAGGATAAAAACATGTTAGATTTTTTAAACTGCACAGAAAATTATTTTAAATTAAATTCTACACGAGTTAAATAGTATCTAATAATTGACTGAAGAAGTATTGATAAACATAAAAGTATGGTCTAAGGCAAATCAAGTTATTACCAAAACTAATTAGCATATGTTGTTAAAAAAATAAGAGGGATATCTTTAAATTGAAGACCACTGGGAAATTGCTCTCTATAAGATTGGCAAACTTGTGTTGTTCACGTCCATGCTAGTAATGTACACACTGCATTGTTGTCTGTAAATTGTTGTGTCATAGTACATTTGATTATGTGTGAATTACTATGTTATAAAATGAATAGGGAAATCGATGTTGTTGCCGATTGTGAAATACATGGAGTCATATATTTTTTGAACCATCAAAACATTAAGCTGGCTAAAATTCATAGGCAGTTGGTTACTGTGTACGGTGATAATGTAATGAGTGAAAGAAACATTCAAAAATTGTGTGAAAGGTTTAGAAATAACAGAATTCATGTGCATGATAAAGAATGTTTGGGGAGGCCCTCAATAATCACCAAGGACTTGTTAAAACGCGTCTACTGTGAAATACATGGAGTCATACTTTTTTTAAACCATCAAAACGTTAAGCCGGCTAAAATTCATAGGCAGTTGGTTACTGTGTACGGTGATAATATAATGAATAAATAAACATTCAAAAATTGTGTGAAAGGTTTAGAAATAACCGAACTCATGTGCATGATAAAGAATGTTTGGGGAGGCTCTCAATAATCACCAAGGACTTGTGCATGTCCACATGTTGCGGGTCCCACACATCATTTAGTGAGAACATTTGGATGGGAAATTTATGATTTACAGTTCAGATTTAGCTCCTTCAAATTGCCATTTCTTTGGGAAATTGAATGAATTTTTGAGTAGTAAGCAGTTCGCGGGTAACGAACTTAAAAATCCTGTTAATCTGTGGCTAAATGGACTAGTGGCAGAAGAATACAACGACGGTAGATAGAAGCTGATGTATCGCTACGATAAATGTCTTAATTCATGTGACGATTATAAAAAGAGAAGTAGTGTAAGGTATGTAGTTTAAGAGAAATAAAAAAATATTTATAAAGTTTTCAGGATACATTTTTTTTTACAATGACATGGTCTTTACTTTAGAGATAAACTCTTTTTATATTTACTAATTATTTTGATAACTAATAATATTATTGTAACATTATAATGTATGGTACAACTGGACAATCGCAACTTTTTTTTTTATAGCAGCTCTAGCAGGAGTGGGAAGTTAGTCCACTATTAGTAAAAAAAAAAAAAAAAAAGTAATAAAGCTACTAAAAGAATATAAATTTCTTCTAGTAACATTCTGAATGAATTACCCAACCTGAAATGATAATTAAACATACTTTTATTGTGAAAAAGTTACATTTTTGAAAGTATGAAGTGGTTAGGTCTTATGAACAGAAATCATACTACAACATTACAGATGTACATCATATCGTACAAAAATCCAAATAATGCAAGTTTTGTAATTTACAATTACACTGTAATAATCTTGCTTACTTTTTATTATTTCATCAAAATATACTACAAATGTCAATTTGTTGAATTTTTCTATTAACAGTATAACTCCAACACATCAATTCTGTTAAAGGAGGTTTAAAAGGCAAAGGAATTTTTAATTATTTTAAACTGAAAGTACGATGTTATAATTTCCTATTTTTTATTTTAATAAATTAATTTAATTGTTGCAAAAAAACTACAAAAAAGTGCTAACTTGTTGCTAAACTAGTTATTGCTTTACATGTGAAAAATGAGAATTGCTGGAAGGAGAAAATTAGTAAAACACTTGGTGTTAGAAGCTATCCATAAGGTAAAATTCAGCTCCTTTAAGCCATTACATCGTGAACAAGAGTCCTTGAATCAGTGAATAAAAAAACATAAAAGAATAATCAACACAGACATTATAAATTTCATAATGAATTATAGCAGATGGAATATTCTTTAATAATATAAAAAGGTAGAATGTACTTACATAAGGAAAAGAATGACGAGGCCATTGCCAAAATTTTAAAACAAACCCGGTAATGGTGTGATCAAAATTAATAATTACAGGATTCATAATATAAATATAATCTTCTTGCCATGCATAACTGGTCGGTTCCTTCTGACCAACGTCATTACAAAATGATATATTAAGAGACACAGAACACATCTCAGGACAATGACCAGTCCTTGACAAACTCAAGCGATGTTTACCAACACAATACTCATTGGAAAGACCAGAACTTACATGCTGTTTCAACTTTGTCTTTTGCACAGGAGTAAATACCTTTTTTGTTGCTTCAGATACAATGTCGCTAAGGCTCTGAGATAATTCTTTGCTGTAAGCTAAAATAAAAAAGTGAATCCGCATTACAGGAAGCAATTTATATGCTTAATAAGTCCTATAGCATAGCAAAAGTATTTTAACAACTATAGTCAGCTACCAATTTTAATAAGTGATACCATTAATAAGTTATTAGCTACCATTAATAAGTGACATAAGCTAATTATGAGAATTTACTGTTCTTGAATAATCACAGGTTCCGAATATATAAATTTAACAGCCATTTGAATGTCCATGAATGGTTTACCTACAAAGCAGATAAACAAGATAATATTTTGTACCTTTTTTATTGAAAATAAAAATGATAAATCCTTTTACCATTAATGCATTTTCTTTTTTAGACTCTAGTGAAACTATGTTATAGTAGCTATATTTACATCTTTCTACATGTATACATTCACATTCTAAATTTTGCTCAAAATGTTCATGTTTACTTATAAAGTAGCAAAGGAAAACAAAATGAGAAAGTGAATATGCACTAACTTTCAAATTTTTTATGCATTTCTGTGAATGTGTGTGTGTTTTCATATGCACAAAAGATGACTCCTGTGCTAATAAAATTTGGTATTAACTGAAATATAAATGACAGAAGAATTTGCGCATTCATCCATAATAATTTTCAAAAAAACAATTTCAACAAATTATAACTAAACTAATGCTCTGTTGCAGCTTTTCTCATATATGACATTGATATATGATTACTTATGTTTTCTGTAACAGTTAATCTTTCAATCTTTTTGTGGTTTTTTTAGCCACTGGAGGTAAGTGCAGCCAGTCACATGTATAGTAACATTGGCAGTGACTGTATGATTGAACCACAGCATATACCTTCAAAACCATTAAAAAAACCCAAAATGGTTTTTAAATATTTATCTGAAGAGTATTGCAAGCCCAAATCCAGTGAATATCTCATTTAGTATAGTCTGGATTAGGAAAATTTACAATCTTTTTCAAAATTTTTTTATCTTACTTCACTTCCTTTCAAAATTGAATTCAAAAATCTAGAAATTAGTTTATTCACATGAAGATTGCACTTACCAAAAATGAGGTTGATTTTTTCATTTGTTACATACAAATTAAAAAAAAAGGTTTCAAAAATCTATTTTATTCTTTTAAACTCGGAATTTCAAAAAATCCTCTCTTAGTGTGCAGTTACACTGTAAGAAGAATATATATACAAACTTTCATCAATTTATCTTCGCTAGTTTCTGGTTGGTAGTGATTATGGATCACTCACAATATGTTATCTTCAATTTTAATAAAACCTATATTGAAAATATTTCTATTGAAAAATATCTTGAGAGCAACTCATTGTAAGAAAAGAGGATGAGAATTTAGCTGCTTGCTACCTTGGGGTGGGAACGAGAAGTGCAGTACCATAACAGATTATTTATTACTTACAGGTTTTAATAAATAATTTTTCATTTTTAGGTAACATTTTTGAATAACCATGATCTATTAGATCGAGAAAGTACCTGATGTATGCAAAAATTAGCCTTCAACCTGCTAACGAATACTTCTTATGAATTTTGAAAATTGGATGATTGTATGCATAGATATTAAAAGAGCGCCCTATTGCATTTTTTTTTTTTTTGTTTAACCTCCGGAATCACCGTTAAGGTATATCTTCAGAGGATGAGATGAATGAATTGTAGTGTGTGTCAAGAATGCCATGCCTGACTGGGATTCGAACCCGGGACCTCTGGAGAAAGGCTGAGACGCTACCACTTGTGCCATGGAGGCCAGTGTCCTATTGCATACCACACCACTCTAGCTTCACACGCAGTCCCCACAAGAAGCCCATTATTGTTAAACATAAATTTTTGTAAGTTTATTGAATATTATTTTATTTAACATAAATTTAATGCTATTATATCTGTAATAATATTCATTCGATTAATTCATATCATTCAAATTTGTAATATAAAGATGCAACAAGTAAATCATTTTAAAGGGGTTGAATAAAGGTCCATATTTTTGTATTATAAACAATAATCAAGTTATTAATGACTGTATTAATTACTGAATAGATGTCATAAACAGTAAACTAGTTAAATATTTTTTATCATATACAACTAAAGTCTTTTATGGTGATTAATCTTTTACATACTTGATTTATCTGAAATTCCTTCCCTAACCACCATTTCAAACATCTAAGAGTTTTTATTAGCATACAATAATAACACACATTCTATTAAAATGTGAAACAGTGGTTTCCGAAGTGTAATCACACTATCTAGTATTTACAAAAGTTATTTATATTTTGGCACTTAAAAGTTTTTAAAAATTAGAAAGTGTGATGTATTTTTACTTCCTTATATGAAGTAAAAGAAGTATTGTGATCGTGAAAAATGTTTGTTTTTAGATTTAATAGAAATATCCATTTGTCCATCCCCGAATCCATTTTGACTAGTTTTGGTGTGACATCTGTACGTACATACGTATCTTGGCTAACTCAGAAATGATTAGCTGCAGAATGTTGAAATTATGGATTTAGGACCGCTGTAACATCTAGTTGGACCAAGAGCCCAAATAAGCCAAAAAAAACCCAAAAAATTGGATTTTGGACTTTTTCATAACTGCAGTACTTAACTGCTTTGGCTATAACTGCTTAACTGCAGTTATAGCCAAATGAAATTTCAGTTAATGAAATAATTGAATCTTACAAGGGTAAGGCACATTGGTTCACACATATGTTTTTTTTTTAATTTAAATATATTGTTTTATTAATAATTATTAACCTCAGACTATAAAAATTTTTTTACAGTAAATAATTCAATAAGAAAAAAAATTAAAAAAAAAACAGAAGTTATTAGTGAAATAAAATTTTACGTACTTTTAATTTTAATTCAAACATTTTTACAGAGGTTAATAATTATTAATAAATCAATATATTTAAATAAAAAAAAAGGTTAAAAAAATTTATGTATATGAAGTAGGATTTGAACTGGTGTGTTCATGGTGACAAATCTGAGATCTTCTCACATACACCACATAACTACTTGAGCAATTTGAAACAAAATTAATACATAAATTTTTATGAAATGCTTATATGGACACCACAAAAAAGTGATGCAATGTGGTACACACTTTCTTGAAATAAGAATTGAGATTGTACACTTTTTTTAAAGAATTAGAGGATCATATGTCACTTTCACATAAAATAAGTTTAAATGAAGTGCAGCAAAAAATATATATACATAATTTAATAAGCATACAAGAAAGTAATGTGGTGGCCAGAAAAGATTTTTCTTTTTATTTTAACTGATGTATAAATGTGATTTATAGAATATTATAAAAACTAAAAGAAAGTAAAAAAAAACAAACCCAAAATACTGGCTGCATCAAATTTCTAAGTATTGATACTTCAATCATCTCCTGCCAAACGATTTTCACATAATTATTTTTCTTGCAAACAGTTTATTCACTTTTAGCTAATATTATACAAATCTACACATTATTTGTTTAAATCAGACTTTTCTGAGAAAAATCAGAAAGAAAAGCATTCTAAATCATTTTACAAAGAAAATTACATTAATAAAATATATTATTTTGGTGGGATGTATACAGTAACATAAATGACTGCAAATAAATTACCAACAGAATCATAAATAAGAAATAACTAGTTAAAGACACAATATGGATGAATTTTAAGCAAAATATCTTATAGCTGCAATTTTTTAATTAAGGTTTTTTCTCATAAATATTTTATGTATATTCAGTTTGTTTATTATTTAAGATATAATAAATTTTGAAGAATTACTTTTATATTAATAAAATATTTTGTAAATTTACTATATTTTTACTTATAATTTTCAATATAATTAATTTTTAAAATTAATTACTATTAATTATTATTAATTTTGTCTTTTAATTTCAAATTAAACAATTAATTGTAGCAAGTATCAACTGTGTATCATAAATGTAGTTTTATCATTAAGTATAGTAATGGTACTGAAGTCTAAAATTGCAAAAGAATAAAATTCAGAGGAAACTTACGTCCTTGAAAATAACAATAAAAGTGAATGAAGTTCAGCAAAATTATTAGTTTTTATTATGGAAATAAAATATTTAAGGATATTAAATTGAGGAGCATATTTAAAAAAAGTAACAGTATTATGAAGAACTATAAAAGATTAAGTATAGTTACTCAAACATAATAGGTATGTGTTATTTTTAATATATGAGATTTGTTTAAAAAGTATCTGACCCAAGACCATGAAAAAAATAGCTTACTCAGTGGCTTCCAAATACAGTCCCCTACAGACTACTCATTTAACTCAGTAATCCTTAGACTATTGGAAATATTTTTCACAATTCTTCTTGTGGAATAGCTAAGAGATAGAATGGTACATTTACCCTCTAAATTATCTCCTAAATTATGGATCACCTTAATTATTATATCCACTAAATATCAATTTGGGACCCTTTCACAGGCATCTTGAAATTTCAGACCCATGTCTGATGGTATAAACTGACAAAATTCTATTTTTTACCATAAAGTATTGAGTTACAAATAACAAATGGGAGGGATACAACTACTGTTAGTATAATTTTCACAGGTCTGGTATTTTGTGCTGAAATACATAATGAAGATGATGCAGAACCTCCAGAAAATCCTGGAAGGTAAGCTGGAAGTTTGGCTTTCAATTGTGGTATATCATAATGCACAACTTTTTGATAATTGAAAAAACACTCAGAATTGATTTTATTTAATTTCTCACTTGTATTCCTTTCTCTGGCCTTGGGAATGTTGGTGACTTATGCTTATGAGACATACGTATACATCCAAGATTCATCATCAGCTATGAGGTCTTAAGGAAGTTATGATTCATCACCTGTACAACATTAAAACTCTTTCTATGGCATACATTTTGTAACCTCTCTGTGTGTGCTCATACTTTTATTAAAATCATGAGTTCAAAAATTGCTAATCCCTATGTCATTTATAATTTCTTGGATATTAGCTGATGATTTTCCATTATCAAACTGCACGTATTGTTAACGACATTAGGATATTGGTTTCTCAATAACCTACCAGTATGCTGGTTAATCTCAACTAAATTTGACCCATTTTTAAAACAGTTACGTAACTTTAATCTGTCACTTCATTCTCAAAACCCTGTTTAATCTTATGAGTTGTTTTACTTTGGATATCGGAAAGCTTTTGGTAATACTTGTAGAAATGTGGCTCAATGTGTTTCGTTTCTATACGCAAATAAAAATGATATTAACACCTATTATACTAACACACATACAATGGCTGTTGCATAAAACAAATAAATAGTTAATGAGGCTACAAATAAACAAAATAATAATGTGCATGCATACCACTTATTAGTACTGTGCTCTATTAAGATTTCCTGCTTGTACAGTGGATTCAAAAAGTTGCTATGCACTGGAATTATGGAAGTGTAATGATGGATGAAACTTTCTTAATTATTACTTTGTATTTTTATTTTGTTATTTTATAAAAATGAAAATAAAATCTGAAAATATACAATAACTTGAAAATGCAATCCTCCAAAATCAATACAACAGTATACATTTTTGAATTTGTTTTCAAATCCTTTAACCAGCTTATGTACTGAAATGTCTTGTATGTATGCTGTGATTGCGATTTTAGTTCACCAATCATGCATTGTCTACTCACATTGCTTGTTTCACTGCTTCCCACAGGAAGTAGTCTGGGGTAATCAGATCAGACAACATGCAAACCCTCAAAATGATCATTCACCAAAAACATTTTGTAAAACAGTCATTGACCTGTTAGCTGTGTTGCCATCTTGTTAGAATCAACTGTGATTGATTTCAATTTTTATTAACTGACTAATGCAGTTTGTTAAAACCACATAATAATGAGTGCAATTAACTGTATTTTCAATAAAGACTGGATCTACAATATGCATTCTACTCACACCAACCCAGACTCCAATTTTCGCTTCGAGTAAAGATTGTTCATATAATTCATAAGGACTAGTTGTTGACCACAGTTGTATATTATGTGAATTAAAATAGCCTTCCAGATACTATGCTTCATTTATAAAAAAAAAGTAATATCAAGGATACCTTCAAAATTTTCTTACTTATTTTCTTTCATGTGCGACAGGAAGTCTCATATCTTGCTGCTGTGCTAACTCTAATTCACTGACTTTGATAGACTTTCACCACAACATCCAAAATATCGAGCAGCTTCTGTTTGTTTAGATGATGTACCACTTCATTCAGTGTCTTCAACAAAGCTTGTTGTCTGAAATTTTTCGCTAAAAGTTTGAAGAAGTGTATTTGGAAACTTTTCAAAAAACTTCACTAAATCAGTATACTTGTTGCCTTCATGAAAGACAATGAGAAAAATTTTTCTTGCTTCCAAATGAACTATTATGTTGCAATTATTAATTCCAGTGAATGAAACAACACGAAATGAACTGTGTTCAATTAAAAATCAACAATTGATGTCTTTGTTTATTACTGAGTAAAGCTAAATGAACCCAAAGGGTAACCTAATTAATGCCAAAAGAACAAAATGCACTACATAATTCTAATGCATACTGTATAGTGATTTTTGAATTCTCTGTATTAAACATTTTTCAAGAAAAAATACAGTCAGATTTTTTTTTGAACAAACCTCATCTGTCAACAAATATTTACTGCACTTCCCAGTAATTGGATCTAATTAAAATCACACCTGATCAGCTTAAAAAAAAAATTGAATAAACAAGAGTCTGTATTCCAGGATCCAAGAATCATAAATTACAGTGAACTAATAATAAATATAATGAAATAAAAAATTCAATTCTAATGTTCAATAATTTCAAGGTAATTACCATTTATATATACCATTTATTTTATTCAGCAGAATAAAATAAAAACTTCATAAAAAACAATTAAAAAAATTAAAAACATAAAAATACTCTGTCTACTTTTTGAATTAGATATTATAATACTTTTTTTTAAAAGAAAAACATAATAATCATTATTTTCATTATTGTTGAAATTATTTTTTTGAAAGTCATAACTTTTTTTTTAGAAGTTAATTTTTTTATAGCATCTACTCACATGTGCCCATAAAGATTATACTTCTTTCTGGTTGTGTATTTTATATATCTTTTCTAACATTTATGCAAATTCACTACAATAAAGTACATTAGAATATTATAAAGAAAAACGTTTGTCAGGTGACAATGATTAAATGACGCATATTGTTACATAAACTATTACATTTTATAATATATAAAGTAACATTTTTGACTGTTTT
Source organism: Zanna intricata (assembly GCA_010016005.3). NCBI lineage: Eukaryota > Metazoa > Arthropoda > Insecta > Hemiptera > Fulgoridae > Zanna > Zanna intricata. Next base: position 79,061 of record JAAAKQ030000007.1, on the reverse strand, counting down.
CTTTTGTTTTTTAGTGATAAAACTTTTTTACAATAAATCACCTTTCATTAATCCTTATTTTATATATAAAAATGTTGACAATAAATCTAAAATTCAAATTTTTTTTAGGATTAAATGTTTTTAACTGCTTGTTTCGGTTTTGTAAGTAATTTGAATTAAAGCGGTATATAATATCAAAAATCTGCTATGCGTATTTAACAAAGGTTTTGCAGTAGATATATTTGTTGGTGCTCACAAACCTGACATTATATATGTTTACAAGAGCAAGTTCAAAAGAAATGTAATCAGAAACCATTAATAACAAATTATACATTAGTCACAAATTATATATATAGTCATCACTATATAATTAATTTATGAGAAAAGGGAAGCTTCGTTAGACTGTCAATTTAATATTAATGCAACAAATTGTATAAGAAGAAAGATTTAGAATTCACTGCAGATAAAATCAGATTATGAATAGAATAAGTAAAAATTTAATTGAAATTTTACTTGAAAACCATTCATTGGAAACTAATACTTCAGTCTGAAAAAACTTAAAAGATCAAAAATAGAAATGTATAATTTAAACCATAACAAATTAAAGTAATCTATGAATCCAGAAATTTTTTTTCTTTCCTAATGTGTATGTTGCAATATGTTCAACTAGGGAAGAATTAATTACCTCCCCACTGCCCAATGAGATGAGGATGATATAAATGTATGACATGTAAATGTGGTGTAGTTACACTCAGCTGATCATTCCTGAGACATATAGTTAATTGAACCCTAACCAGTAAATTACATTGCTATCCACTGTCTAGTACTCAAATCTGTATAAAAGCAACTTAACGTTTAAGGATTTGAACCTCAGAACTTCAACTTCAAAAATCAGCTGTTAACAACTGTTTTATGATGATGAATTAAATACTAGATCGGTCTTCTGAACAATAATTACTAATATTTCTATGAATTGATGAATCTCTGAATTCAGAAAGGCTGAAAAAGGGGTTTCTTTATTCTATTGATTATAATTTTATCTGACAGATTTGAACCAACAGTTAATTAAATTTCTTAAGTTGGCTGTACTAAAAAAGGATTCTGATGACTTTTATTATCCAGTCACAGTATTTATTAATTCAAGTAACAATCAATAATGATTTCATTCAAATCTGCACCTTGTCAACCTGAATTCAGCAATAGCCCTAACATTTCCTTTTGAGGAGTAACAAGAGATTAGTGTAATATCATAACAGTGGTTAATTAAGTTTTAATACTACAAAATTTGTTGCTAATATTATTTACAGCTGGAGTAACAAAATTATAAATATTTAAATATTTCCAACCACTACATAACCTACAAACTCTCAGAAAATGTAATCTTTTGTACTTACAGTTAGCAGTTTTACAAGTATATGACAAAACTGAACTGTCATCATCTAATCCCAGGCCATACATATTCGAACATGATTGATTATTAATTGGTTTACCCAAAAGATGTCCAGTTTTCCCACAAATAAGAACCAAATAATGACCTTCATTATAAACATCATCATGAAGGGTTCCATTTATTTGAGCGATTGCAATCAGATCATTGATTCCATCATTATTAACATCAGGTATTACAAGAGGAAATGTCATTTTTTCTACAACAATACTTAACCCGAGATTCTCTCCAAACTTCCACTTTTTTATTCCTGTAAAATAAAATTTACATGTACAATTTAAAAATGAAAATCCTGATTGTAAGGCATTAAATATAAATTAAATTCTTATTAAATTTAAATGTATAAATGTACTTGCAGATATTTGTTCATTACTAGGTAAATTTTTTAGTAAAAATATTCACATTAAATTATACACTTAACATGAAGCAAAAACTTTTGCTAATATCAAATTCTTGCTTTGAAATATCAAAAAATTGGTTCTAATGCGATGAATATAAACAGAAAAAAAATATAGATAAAAAAAAATTATAGAATTAAAAATTATAGTAAGAGTATAAAAGGATAGAAAAAATGGTTGATGTTTATGTAATTCTTACAATGAAACAAGTTAGGTTTTCACATAATAATCAGGGATCCAACTAACTCTCTTTTTAATAAATTTGTTGAATGAAACCAGATATATCAAGAATAAACTCATTTATTTGAGAAGCACAATTAATAAATCTTGATCTGTTATAAAAATTTTATCAGATATTGTATTTGAGACTCAAAAAGTAGAAAACGTAAAAAAAAATTACAGTAGAGAAAGACACTAAAAAAAAGACATGCCTGATAATGCTGTCAATAGAAAAGCATAATGAAGAGGAAGCAGAAGAAAATATTAAAACATAACCAAAGAAAATGTCTCATACGCACTGCAAAAGATCACAATAATAAATTATTGAGTAAATTATTTAAGCATGAACAATTCCCACTTGACGGCCAAATTACAAACTAAATTTTCTGGATATAACAAATAATATACATTTATTATTATTGGTGTATAATAATAAATTATACACATTATATCATGAATGGATAGGCCACAGATAAAAAAATTAACCCAACAGTTGCATGAATTAATTAATGAATTCTTAGTATATTTTATTATGACACAAAAGTATAATATTTTCTCTTGAGGCTCCTATAAAAAGTTAAAATGAGGTTTCAAAATACAAAAATTGACTGTCAGATCATTGTTTGATACTTTTGAGTATGAATCAAATAGACTGATATTAGTAAATTAAAAAATGTAACTTACTCAGATCTTTATATTTATGAATATGCAACCTTTGTTAGAAAAACAGTTATTTATTCTTAAAATAAAGATTCAAACATTATCTTTTACAGAAACAATATTATTGTCAATAAATCTTTAATATTAATTAAAATCTTGAAATAATTGTACTCCATATATAAATATGTGCTCAGATAATTTTCTTGTCTTCTAAATTATGATCTAATTGTACATTTAGTATTCTTTATACATTTAATATTTTCATGTTAAGATTATTATTACTTCATGAATTTTAATTATAAATAATTAATTAATGGGATTTAATGTCTTCTAATTTTTATTTTATAATTAATTGTGCATTTTATGATGTTGCTCTGATGATGATTGATGGTTTTACCACAGTTTTCCATGATCCATCCAAGCAAATGACAGTTCCTATTATCTATGGAGTACATAGCATATTTACATATTCATGACATGATCTATATTGTTTCATCGTCTGTAGTCGCCATCCAGTTTGAATAGAAATGTTTTAAATGAGCTTTGAAAGGCCAATTAATACAAACATCAAGTGACTGGAGTAATTGAGTTATCAGTAGAAATACAATCTTGCATTGTTTTACTTTCTCAGTCTTTTTTTTCACATTGTCTGTTAAATATTCATGAAACTGCCCATCACTAACATGCCTTTCAGTTTTAAATGAGCACCAGGTTGCTTCTCTCACACATTTTACCCACTCTATAACTACCATCTATCCATTCATTCTTTTTCTTGGCACCTAACAATGAAACCAGTAGGCAATTTTCACACTCTGGAAATAGTTTTCCTTAAAATACAATGGTGGAAATTTTTTTCTGCTACTCTAAATGTAACCATACATCAGTTTTTTCATAACCACAACTATAAACAAGAACAGTTTTATCATCGACAGCATTAATTTTAAATCTGCTGGCATGTTACTGGTGATTGATCGGCATTCCCTATTTGCCCCATTAAAAAGTTATTCTCTTATAATAACTGAATTACTTTATTTCATTGAATGCGAATGTTTTACAGAATTAATTTTTACTAATTTGCTTAATGTACTAACTGGAAAAAACTTGGGATAAGTATGAAATGAAGACATATTCTACCTTCACTAGACTAAAACAAAATGAATACTGTATTGTGTTTAACTGAGACAACTTGCAAATAAAAAATGGAGGGTAGACAAATAGAGGATAAGACAAATATTATAATAAACGGATATACAGACATAAACAAATATGCTTATGACAAAAATTTATTTATAAATAGGAATTATGATATAGCCTACATGACAGATATGACTTGAAAATAAGTAAGTGATATGAAATCATAAGTAATTAGAATACATGCTATGATCTGTTTAGTTACTACATATATTAATATGTTATACTGCAATATGTGATGGAAAATACAGATATTGGACCTTCAATTGTAAATCTCCAGGTAACATGTGCACCGATAAATTTCAAGCTAGTTTTTGGAAAAAAAGGTGTATGCTGTATATGAATAAATATGGTATTATTAAACAAGGTAAAATACCGTTCTAGGTCACTCTATGATATAACCTTACGTATTAAAAGTTCAATTATAACATAGCCAAGTCGATTTCCATAAGAAGCGCTCACCTATAACATCACAGGAAAGTGGTTAGGAGCTAACAATTTTGTTCCTACAGTCATAAGAAAGAAGGTAGACAAGGTTAAGCGGTTTGGCTTCTATAAAAAAAAAAAAAATAGGGATAGAAAAGACCCAAAACCATTGGGGAGTGCCCTTAGGTATTCTCCATTTAAGTGAGTAAGAAGTCAGAACCAAGACACATGAGATAAAGTCCACCATGGTTGTGGTGAAGACCAAGACCGGCGGGGGATAGGGTAACGGACAGCTCTCTGCTGAGTAGTCACTCGTCTGAGCTTGCATGGATGACGATGATGAGGCATGGGGACTCCACGATCTCCTGAATCCATAGATACCCCCTGAGAGTGAATATTGCTTAACTGCAGGTCCGATCTCGAGGTGGTGAAGAGCAGTGAGAGGAGGTTTAGTTGATAGGGGACAGGCCATTATATGCACTTAATTTAACATCTTTGCGGAACCTGCTTTGCTCAAGTTTTTAACCTGGACTTCTAGTCCGAAGTCCGATACTTCCCCATGAAGATCCCACGGGAAGTATGTAACTGGTATTCCTTTGTAACTCATTGAAAAAAAAAGAAGCAATTCTAATAGATCTGATAGTGAAAAATATTTTCAAAACATATCACTATAATGTAAGTTTCATCAAAACTATGACGTGGATAAAATAATTTAAGTAAACAATTTTTTCTTTACCACCTTCATTGCTTCTTTCAGCTATAAAGTACAGAGGTTAATTTAGTTTTTTTCCAAATAGTACAGTGTTCATCCAAAATCCATTAATGATCAAAATGTTATTACAACAGTTAGGTGAATGAATGGAAGAACACTATCACCTAAAAAATCAAAACACTTCAAGAATCTACAGCTGGACTGAGGAATGATTGACAAAACACATTTCTATTGGGGTAAGGAAATTCTGACAACAACATGTATGGAATGAGATAAATAATGGCAAAACACTGATAAACACTGGCAATAATAAGTCAGAGTAAGTAGTTTATTGTGAAATGGTAAAAAAACTCTGGAGGTCAATCAAAAAAACGCTATTCAGGATGATGGTTTTTTGTACTATAATGAATAGCCCATTCTTAGATTGCAAAAAATTTTCTGCAATCTCTTAGAACCAGACTTACCACTATGTGGCTGCTACTTCTTCACATAAATGAGTATCTAGTTGACTACTAAGCTCTTTGAAACTAATAAAGAATTCACTTTAGTAGTGGAATTCTTTGTTAAAAGTTTGTAACTTCAACAAAAATCTGTTACATTATAATAAGCGCATGAATGTGGATAGAGAAGTAATGTAAATAACATGTATATAATAAAAACTTTTTCACAGTTTTTTAAATTTTTAATATGCAGAATGGGAATCAATATTTGAATAACTCTCATGTTTAAAATCAAACTACCAATTTGTAGCAGCTGCTCTTGTTAATAACCATTAATTATATATATCCTTATAAATAAAATAATAATAATAATATCTAACAGAATTTTCATTTCAGGATTTCATTTTTAAAATTTTATTTACATACCTGATTCTGGATCTATAGAAACCAAATAACCATGTTCACCTAACACAAGACAGTCATTGATTCCATCATTATTAACATCCAATATTGAACAATCCAGTTCAGTAGGATTAGAACTGAGTTTTATCCACCATGAAACATCACCAGATGATCCTGATAAGCATATAACAGCACTTCCATGTGGTGGAAACTGTTGACCTCTTATAGATGAACTACTGTTCCAAATAGCACCTCGAGCCATAACTATTAAATACATTCCAAATCTTGTTTTCACAACACTCATTTCTCCTTTCATTTCTATAAAAACAAATTAACAAAAAAATAATAATAAAAATTAATTAAAAAGCTATTTTTTACATTTACTAAGGAATTACAATTGATACAGCTGCAAAGGGCAGCTATATAAATTATAATACAGAAGAAAAGGGCAGCTATATCAATTATAATACAGCTGCAAAGGGCAGCTATATCAAGTGTCCAGACAGGATTTTCAATCAGAAAGTAGAAACATAAATCAGTAAAATCTGTGTCAGTCAAGAAATGTTTGAAAAGCTTAATTAATGAATCAAATCCTCAATGGATTTTGTCTGAAGAGGTACCAAATTTCCAGATAAGATTACGGTCATGATTCCATTAAGAAATCTGTTTTATAGTAAAGTCATATTTCAGAATTACGCATTCATTTCAAGTAAGCAGAATGATATTACAATGATATCCACTTCCTAGGTAATCCAAAAGGCCAAATATTAACTAAGACCAAGACTAAGACATATGCAATGTTATTTATTCAGATACTTAATTTTTTTTAATTCAAGGATGAATTATCTCTTTTACTTTTAGTAACATAATTTTTTGATACTAGAGGTAATTTTTACATATTGAAAAAGATAATTTTTCAAAGCATAAAATAATTTACTAACAATTTAAAGGTTCTTTTTACATAAAATGTGTTGTGCTGAAACAAAGGCTAATTCGTAGAAATGTTCCATTATTGCAGTGATATTTTCAATAAATCAGATAATAATCTGAGGAATACAACAATGAAATAAAAGCCTATACAAAATTACAAACCTATACAATATATACATTGTTGCCAAATAGATGCTTCATATTGGTGAGTGCATGCTAACTGCTCAGATGTCAGTGGAAGTACAGATTATGTATGTGCCTGCATAAGCACCATTTCCACCAAGGTAGCTGACTGCACAACTCTCCCTCCACAGCAGCCCCACCACTAACAAACTCCTGTAAAAGAGCAAACATCTCGAGTTCCCCCCCCCCCAGGGGGAATAATGCCCGCCAGGTGACATTACCGGTTATCACACCATCCCCTCCGTTCCTAGCCCTGAAGGGCTTTACTGGAGGTCATCTTTTTGCTTTGGTCTGATAATGCCACAGTCATCAACCGACCTCTGGGAGATTTCAATGCCATGAGGGACATTCACATCGACTAGTAGTAAGGCCAAATTTTAATGGCGTCCAATGTCTTCAACAAAGACACGGGACACTGCAAAACCACACACTGTAGGAAAAAGTTTAGGACTGTCGTGGAAACATGAAGACCCCGCGCTTGCTTTAACCAATTATCAGCAACGATGCTATTCTACCCGTGTTTTTACAATTATGCCACGCCAGCTTATAGAAAGGAGCACACTTATCAATTTATTATGTCCTCGAGGACCCCAGATCTGACCTGTTTGAGAGCTATCAACTCCCACCCAGCACCAACTTTGATGGTATTAAAAAAAGAGCAAACAGCAGAACGAATATTCAATTTGTTGCCAACCACCGCCTGGAGAAAAAGAAGATGAAAGAAGAAAAAGAAGTTCCCTGGCTGACCGTTGAGGGAGCCATTGGGCGCAAATGCTACCTTTCCGCCCCAACACCCCAGACTTCAAGCGCCCTGGCCAGCGAGCCCAGTGTGGGATTGCTACGAAATAACTGCCTTGGTTGTGCCGACAAAAGACAATTTATGCTGCCCAACACTGCAGTGTTAAGGAAGCCACCACTGCCAACCAGTGCCCAACAGTGCGTTAGACAACAGCTGTAGAGCTGTAGTGCCTTAGAGGCCCTACTGCCTTTAAGAGGAAGCTTGGCTCTTTTTCAATGTACAAGTCGTAACTCCTTGACTACAGTCAAGCCAATATCGCCGGAGATAACCAGCTTCCAGATCCAACAACCCTACTCAGGGCTACCTCATAAAACACACAAATGGGCGTTTACAGGGCCATCACTCCAAAAACCTCAAACAGTCCTTTTCAAAGCTATGCAAGGTTTTAAAGTGCTATGTGCTGTTGAAGCCATTTGGAAACAAGTGGCACAAAGATCGTCTGAGCATGATGACTTGACCTAGCCATGCCTCTGAGACCACATGTTGGCCGACATACTAACACAAATGCGCCAATGAATACTGGTTGTGAGCATCCAAGCAGCATTTCCACTGGTGATAATGGAAACATTCACCGGCCTGTCACATGAGGACATATAAACTTTCTCATCTACAAACTCAGCTACAAGAATAGTGCATGCTGAGCAATGGACCATGTATATCAAAGGGCAGTTGAAAGGAGAGGCTCTGTCCTGAGCCATGCAATACAAAGACCTGTAACTTGATTGACCTAAATTCATTGACCAATTTCAGCATCAATATAACTGCCCACAGACTATTGCCAAGCAGTGGTCCCAATTTTATGGATGTACGCAAGGAGCTAATAAACTAGCGGAGCTTTTCCTGTTGCAGAAGAGAAAACTCATTCACAGACTAGCTCCTACTAATACTAGTCGCCATCCTACCAATAATGTCAGCAGTGAAGCTGCC
>JAAAKQ030000007.1:56421-70248 GCA_010016005.3 Zanna intricata | reverse complement strand
AGAGAAAACTCATTCACAGACTAGCTCCTACTAATACTAGTCGCCATCCTACCAATAATGTCAGCAGTGAAGCTGCCTTCCTACCAATACTGCTGGAACAGCTTAGTCCTCAGATTCGACTTTCGCTGTGAGCAGAAACCATCCATGATATTGATGATCTGCTGCATTGGGCCATAATCATTGAAGCGGGCGAGCAGGATATCCAAACTGCAAAAAGTTAAAGAGTACTCACTCAATATGTGGTAGTTCTAGGCTAAGCTAGCTGGATTGAGTAGGTGAACTTCAACTGTATACTTCTGTGGCAAGAACAGATGACAAGGCAACTCCATGTAGAAGCAACTTGACTTTGTGGTGTCATTACTGCTCAAAGCACTATTTCCACAAGGACTGCTCAACAAAGAAGTCGCAGTAGGGAAGGAATAAAGGTCCTAGCTGTGGAGCCAACCAGGGCCTTCAATCAACTAGGCTCTTTTTTTTCTGTTTAGCCTTCAGAACCTCGTAAGGTATTATTTCAGTAAATGAATGAGGATGACATGTATGGATGTAAATAAAGTAGTCTTGCACAGTCTCAGGTTGACCATTCCTGAGATGTGCAGTTAATTGAAACCCAATCACCAAAGAACACCGGTATCCACAATGTAGTATTCAAATCCGTACAAAAGTTATTACTTTTACTAGGTTAGACATCCCTAGAATCACTGTCGAAGTGACAGGATGACTCATGAAGGCAGCCATTGATTCTGCTGCCAACTTCAGATTTGGAAGAGCTGAGCTGTTACCATGGCAAGCTATTTCCAGCATAGACATCAAGGTAAAGCTAGCATTGAATTCTACTTCCTGCCACAGCGCAGGAGTAATGCAAACAAGTGACATGAAAATTCCACCACGCTTCTGCTATAACGATTTCAGAAAGAAATCATCTTAAAACATAACTGGCTGAAGAAGCAACAAGCTGTGTTGGACTAGTCCAACCCCTGGAGATATCGGTCAAACGGTTTACACCAATTTCAGATCCAGATGCTGGCCTATACCAGTTCCAAGTTATGTCGTTCAACTTGAAAAATGCACCTAGCACATGCCTATTCCGGCATGTAATGCAGGACATTCTCACTGGACCCCTCCGTCACTGCTGCCTGGTCTACCTGGATGACATTATTGTTTGTAGCAGCAGTTGGGAAGAACACTTATGCTACCTAGACTTATTGCTGGAAGCCTACAACTTCACAACCTGATGCGCCCTTTGGAGAAATGCCAATTTGGCCGAGACAAGGTGTCATTTCTGGACCATGAAATCACACACACCAATGGGTAATATTCACTGGAGACAACCAGCTTCTGGATCCAACAACCCTTTTCAGGGCTACCACAAGGTTTTAAAGTACCATATGCCACTGAGACCATTGGGGCAACAATGTATATATACAAATACTTCTGAATGTGTTTAGGTTTCATGTATTTTTGTATAAATTTCAAATGAATCTTATTCTTTTATATAATGTGTCCAAAAATTTTCAGATAATCTCTGAATTTTCTAATGGTAACTACTGTACTTTGTAATGTACCAAGTAGATTACTTATGTACCAACTACAAAAAACGAATAACCCTTGCTCATGATTTTTATAGTATACCTTTGGGTAAAAAGATGTTTATTTAATAAAGATGACAAGTGATGCCGCAGCAGTTCTTAAATGCCTTTTTTGTATGATTAATTGATTTAAGATTACTTAGGTTTTTCTGGTTCTAAAGAATGAAAAATCCTTCCCCTCAGGGATAGCTGAAATTATCAACATGAAAGAAAAAAATCCGATAAAAGAAGAGAATTTTAGATAATCTTGTTGAATTCACAAACACTAAATAGATCTATTTTAAATCACTAGAAAAGAAATTCCAGTGGTTTGTGAATTTACACAATAGTTCTTTTAATAATCACTATATTACTATTATTATGAAACTTCAGAAAGTACAGATAATCAATGGTAGCACACTGGTGGATTTGTTCAAAGTTGTTAAAACACTATAGTATAACTGTAAACCATAGTAAATACTGATATTAGAAAGACAGTGGAAAAAAACTGTTTTAGAATATGTTTAAAGTTAATGCAGTTTATATGATGAGGGACCAGTCTCTTTCTATACTAGAAGATGCAAAGTGGTAAAAAAATTAATATACTTGATAATATAGCATGAGAAGGAATAGAAGGGAAAATATAAGGGATGATAACAGAAATAAAAGAGCAATCATTCTGAATTTTGCAAGAAAACAAGCTAGTAATATATTCACCATCTTTGAAAATTACAGAAATATAACAAAATGGATGATGCTAGAATAGATGACAACAAATCGAATTTATGATTAGCATAAATTTTTAATTTATAAAATCGATGTTCATGTATCCAGAAGCAAAAATGGATAATGACCACATGACTTAATCATAATAAAATCTAGATTAAGCAACAAAAAGAATAAAGTACAACAAGAAAGAGAGAAAACACATAAAACTGAAGGTTAGAAACATGCACATATTACAAATTACTTCTGAAGCAGATTCTGTTTAAATGAAGGAAAACACTAAAAATAATTAACACTAACAGATAACTTAAGTAGTAAGTAACAATTGGCAGAAAATCAGACAACTTTACTATAATTCCATCTAACAATAATATACTTACAATGTAACACACCTTTTTGAAAAGCATTGATAAAAACTCTATAATTTCATTTAATTAGTGTTACTGCAGTACATCAGTACATATATTTTGCTTTGATCACACTAACTTTTAAAAAAACTACAATCACTAAGTTACAGCAAGTTTATGCAGATAAATGCATCTGTATGGTATTCTGGAATCCATAAAGATGCAATTTTACTAAGTGAAAATGTTTGAAATAAGAAATATCAAAATTAAAGCTAAATTCTGTTACCTACAAAAAGTCATTAAATTTTATTTTACCATATAAAACATAATGTAATGAATGCAAATTATAAATTTGGTTACAAATTTTGATTAAAACAAAGCAGTAAAATAAAAAAAAAAATTGTGTTATTTCTTATATAACTGCTTACTTAATTTATGCATATTAAAATGATAATTCTCAGTATCTTTTCTTTGTTTGCTTCACTAATGCTTTTAAATTTTTTTTTTTTACAGTTTTAACCGAGCAATTAAAATTCTCTTGTACAATTATTTATTTTTTTATTGGTTTAAATGTATTTTTTTTTATTTAGGATTATTCATTTTTATAATTTTACTGTAAAAAATAAAACAGCATTATTACTATTTAAGCAATTGGTGTAAAAGTTTTAACAGATGAATGTATTATAACACTCATTATTTTTAAAACATTAGTGTTAATTTTAGCTAATCAGGGTCAAGGCTGATCCCAGGTTAAAAAAAATCAATGTTCAATATGATTTTTACTTAAATTGAGAATTTTCAACAACACACTGAACAATATCTGTTCTAATCTTATTTATATGTAGCAAAATCTGATCTTTTAAGAAAAATTTTGCCACACTAGAGAATGATTAATATGGTTGTAATAACCGTCTCTACTGTATCATTTTCCTTATAATTCCCAGAAAATTATTTAAATATTGCTAGAGGATATTGTGTTGGACTGTTTCAGAATACAGAGTTCATTTAATCAAAGTAACACCAATCTGGAAGATCAATTTTAACAAATTATACTGTTTATGGGGGTGATAAATACATGCATATACTCTATAGGAATTTGGGGCTCTATAACATGCTCTCAATATAATTATTACAACATCCATATATTTATCATTACAAAGTCATACATAAACAGATCTACCTAGACCATACAATGTTTTGTCCCAGCCTAACTGTTTAATATTAGATGGACATGTTGACCATTCACAAGGTATAACCCACAAGAAGACAGAAATAGTCATAAAACACAGTACTAGAGATGTTACAAAAGCCATTTTACGTAATGGAGACCATGGCTTCTTATAATACAAATCTTGTTTAGCAGATGAGACATTTGTTCTACGATGCATAGCAGTTCCATCTTGTTCACCATCTGATCTCAAAGGCTGATAGTCCCCCATTATGTTCTGAAACATAGAAAAAATTCTACCCTTTGTTTTGAGTTATTCAGTACCTTAATAATCTAGATCAGCATTTCTCAATCTTTCAGTATTTGCAACCCAATTTTCAATAATAATTTTCATCATGCCCCCTCTTAAACAATAACAATGTATAAAATAATAATGTATTCTGATGATAAAGCTAAACTACGATCTTCATTACAAACCTTACAAATTACCAAGAATAAGTAAATTATGATATTTATTAATATTTGGCAACACTGATTTGCTGCATTGACAAAATTAGAACTGTTGCCTCACTATTGCTCTCTGTCTTATGTCCATCACATCAGACATCTTCACGGCATTGTGAGACGTTCCGATTTGTCTCAAACATTCTGGAATGTCTGTGCAAACATGAATAAATGCTGCATCTCGTTCAATTTTAGCCAGTCTCAGTTGAGTTGATCCTTCTACCACTATCGAATCTATCATCAATGTGTATGTTGTAATTTGTGTGTTAACTGCAATTTACAGTATTAAATATTCATGACAGTAGATTTAAACAGAATTATGGATAAATTTTTAATTAGGCGTAAGTGAGCGTTAGACAACAGTGAAGTATCAACAACTGCACAGATAAGCATGGTTCCAAAAATAAAATAAAAAAATATACTAAAGAATACTTAAATTTTTGGTTTATCAGTACTGAAGTAAATGAAGAAGAAAGGGCCCAGTGTGTCATTTGCTCCAAAATTTTTACAGCAGAGAGCATGAAACCTAATAAACTTAAACAACATTTGGAAACACTTTGTAATGAGTAGTTAAACTCCAAGAATTCTGCGAATTAAAATTAAAATCGTATGAAAAGCAAACATAATTTTTCAAAAACACTTTGCAAATGAAAAAGTTTCATATAAAATACCTAGGTGATAAAGGCCTCACACCATTGGTGAAGAGCTCAAGAGCTTATTTTCCAGCTGCAACTAAGATATTAGAAACTATGTTTGGAGATACTTGTAATTTTGCCAAACAATTGCAGTCAAATAATAATGTTCATACTGTTACCTATCGAATTGGAGATCTAGATGAAAATGTACAGCATCAGCTTTTCAGTTGTGATTAACTGTTTTTCAATTCAGCTTCAGGCAATAAAGATGCTCATTTCATTGCCTATGTTCGATTTTGTGATGACATGACAGCAGTAGAACTACTTTTCTGCAAACCAATAGAACTCAAAGCAACAGCACTTACATTATTTGCTATCTTAAATGATAACGTGGAAAGATTATATTGAAATACGCACTATGGTGCTCGTTCAATGTTTGGAAGCTTCCGAATTATTCATGCACTTGTGATACAAAATTTCACATTGTGTCCGGAAACACTGCACGATCCATAGAGAAGCTTTGGCTTCTAATGAAAAGACTGTAGATCTGAATATTGTGATAAGGATAGTTGAAAATTATAAGTTTCTTATATATGGTTGTAGTAAACTATATAAAATGAGACCCTAAAATCAAAAATCTTTTCTGCACTTTGTAAATACATGGGTGCAGTATATTCAGCATTACAATTTTATTGCGAGGCAAGATGGTTACCACATGGGAAATTTTTGCAATGTGTTGAGATGAAATTGCCATTGTTTTTACAAGAGAAAAACCGACTGGAAGCCGACAAGTTTCTAGATGGTTTATTTGTGATGGAATTGAACTACTTGTTTGAGATATTTGAGAAATTTAGTACCTGGGTGGTGGAGAGGGGAAGGGGAGAGAGGGAGAAAATACAGAACATAGTAAAAACAAGCTTTTGTCAGAAAATACATAAACATACATACATCAACAAAAGAATTACATAAAAGCGCAAAATTTTCAGAAAATGGCCACCTATAATAAAATAAATTCTAATCAATCAAAATTCACTAATTTTAATCAATTGCAAGGATGAATATTTCTGAACAATCTGAATGCATCATATTAAACCAATTACAAAACTTAATTCTTCAACCAACCATGCTCCAACCATGGAGCATTTTTAACACATATCTGTACATAAAACAACAGTTAGAAAAATTCAACCACATACAAAAAACTATTAGCCTGACCATTAACAAATAAAAATATATCTGATTAGGATGAATAACAACATTTTAGAGTGTTTATAGCTACACATAACAAAACCCTTTAACATTATGTTTTATCTAATAAGAAATACTTTAAAACAAAAAAGAAGTAATTATCAATTTATTACTTTTTGTAAGTTACAAACAAGATGATAGTTTAGAGGTCTTCTTAAGCAAATGCTTATTTATTACTTACCTAGTTATACAAATAATACCAATTTCTTCAAATTATAACAATGTTTGATTTCCATTAAATTTTAATTTTTTTTGCCTTAAAAAAAATATAGTTTTTCATTTCATGAACCTCACAAACCTAACGGTATATGATTTTTTAAATTAGTCTCATCTACCCGAAATGAAAGTTGTAAGCTACAGATTGTCAAGGATTAAAGTACTTAACATTAAATTTTTTCTGAGAGAATTTATTCACTAGATTTCAATGATGTGCTTGTAACAATTAAAAAAAACAGGTTGTCATGAAGTAGAGAGATTTCTCCACAAATTACAGTTTATTACAACTCTATAAACATGAATGAATAGAAATGAAAAATGTAATGAAAAACATATTTATCAATTAATTTAAAAAAAAATAAAAAAATAAGGGTGTACATACAAAACATCAAATACAAGTGAACAAACATGTAAATATGATTACACACATGTAAACAAATTAAAACAGGCTTTGGTTATGTACTAAAAAAAAAAAAAAAAAAAAAAAAACATTTTTAGCAAAATGAATGCTGAAAAGGCTTCAACACTTGAAATTATGTCTGAAATTATACACCAGAAAATCTATCACTCGGTGGTGGAAGAAAGCATGTTAGCAAATTTCTTGACATACGTACATATTTTACAGGTATATAAGTACTTTCAAATGAAACAGTTTTCATGAATTTGATTACATTAAATTCTTATTTACTCAAGCAGCATAACTGTAATAATTTACTTTAGTTAATAACAAAATTAAACGTTTAGCAATTTTATTTATCTCTTTACCATTTTTAACAGTAAAAAACAATTTAGCTATCTCAAAATAAATAATCTGCTGATGATGTTTTTCACTTATTTTCTTTTAGTCTAGATTGATTAATTTTATTTACTGTCTGGAAAGAAAAGGCTATTTTAAAATTTAAATATAGCATTAAAATAATATTTTTATTAAGTTTATGCTTTACTATTTACAAAATAAAGCAGAGATCTGGATAAATCTACAGCTAAACTTTCAATAGTAATGTCTGTTAATAGAACTATTTAGACTGATCTAATGGTTCTTGTGCTTTATGCAAACATCTCTTTCTACAATTACTAAACAAACATATTTGGGGATTCAAACAAAAATTTAAAACAATGAATATATATCTAGTTGATTGGAAAGATAATTATCAATAAGCACTAAGGCACATACAAGCACTATGTTAAACAAAAGGGCAAATCTTTATAAATTACATCATAGAGATAAAATACTAATACAGATAAATGAAAATTTTGAAAATAGCAAATAAAAGTACAATCTAATACATTTGAGTAATATAAAATTATGCACTAAAACAACTATTAAATGTGCAAGTACAGCACAGATTTTTTGTTTGCACAAAAGAAATTCATAATTAACTTTGCAAAGCTCTAATAGATCTTCGCAAAGTTAAACTGATAAAGCTCGTTAGATCTTTATTAGTTTGAAAGCGAGTTAACAATTTACCATAACATAAACGAAGAAGTTACTTTGTTAAATAATAAACAAAACTTGACAAAAGGGTGAATTGAATTATTTCAACCAAAATAACAATAATTTTATTTGTTTAGCTACTACTAAAAGTCAAATTATTTATTAAATAACTATTATAATGAAAATTACATCAAACATCAACATTCGTGTAATAAATGGTACAGAACTGTTCACATTAACTATCTATGTAAGGCCCATCCAATGTTATTTAACTATTAAAAAAACTATAAAACTTCTTTAACAATATAAAAAACTATAAAAAAAGAAGTAATAATACTCGAACAATTTTATTTTATCCTTTACTAATACAACAATACTTATTCTAATAAGTAAAATGCAATTATTAAAATATCATCAAATTTGTTTATAATTATTTTCATTATTTTCTACAACTACTTTTCTTTAATAATTTGAAATATTAGGTACGAAGATTAAGAAATATAAAAAATCTATCTCACGTTATATGAAAAGATTAAGATGACAGCATTATAAATAAAAGAAAAATATGTACTTTAAAGCGTATTAAAAACGACTAATTCACTAAATATAAGACTTAACATTCCGTCTAAAATTACTTATGTTAATATTTCGAATTTCAAAGGTAATCAATCCCCCAGATCAGCTGTCATAAATTAATTTCAGCTGAAAACTACAGTATCACAAAAACCACCTAAAATGTTTATATTTGTAAACAAATAAATAATAAATATACAGATATTTTACTAGAAAAAAATGAAAAATGTATTATTAGAAAATTTCATATGTGTGTGTGTGTCTGTGCGTGCGCGTAATTTACTACTACTATTTAATATTATAAATATATAATTTACTGCATGCCAGTTATTTCTACAGCTTATTGAATTAAAATATTTAGATGATAAGTGAAAATATTTCGTTTTTTAAAATAATTTCACAACATTTTTCTCCATATAAATTATATGAATTTTATAACCAATAAACTGTTAAAAAGTTTATACTTTGGGATAAGTTCTAATTTAAATATTTGTGTGCAAAAATTATGCAATTTACATGTCACTGGACTTACCTAATTATGCTTTCTTTTGAAATTCAACCAGTAATAAATGTTCTCTTTGCTTTCTTAATCATTATCCTCAGATCAAGCTATATAATCGTCGTTATATCTCCTTGCTGAAATGGTCTAGTTATACCATAATAAACCGCTAAAGTAATTCGTTCCTCTGTGTTCTGAGAGGTATCGTTTTCCGTGAAATGTCTGCGTCTGAAGCGGATATTTCTTAGTGATTCGTTAATATATTTTTGCATTTAATTGTCAGCATTATTTTAAAGAGTAGTTATATTTCTTTCATTATATTCTGTAACATTATACTGTTAGATATTATACTACATTAGATTGTGGAACTTACATGAACCCGAACGAGAGTATATCGTATCAGTATTAGTAAGTGAACATTTTCTTTCAATATGTCAGTTGCATTTGTTCCAAGAGGAAGACCACCTCCTAGTCCAGCACAAATTCAGAAGGTAAAAACAATTAATTTTATGCAAGTTGTTTAATTTGCCTTTCTGTAAGTATCCATTACACAGTATTACGATATACTGTACTTTATTTTTTTTTGAAATGTAATACAGCGATTAATTATTTGTTTTATTACTCAGGTTTATTTGTAGGCT
The DNA here is from genome assembly GCA_010016005.3 of Zanna intricata. NCBI lineage: Eukaryota > Metazoa > Arthropoda > Insecta > Hemiptera > Fulgoridae > Zanna > Zanna intricata. Next base: position 60,691 of record JAAAKQ030000007.1, on the reverse strand, counting down.
AGTTAGATTTTTATTATCAGTTAAAATACTAATTCCTTTCAGTTTATAATAAGGTTCGCCGAAACTAAATGCAGATTGACCATTGAATATGTATGGGATCGAGGTAGATTACAAATATTTAATGTTAGGGTATGAGATGATCGTTTTATCTAAGAAAACATAATTTGTGTTTGATTGTACTATCTACCTCTTAAAATTGTAAATTAGACCAAACTTGTAATTGTTGATCTCCATTAGCTAGATTATTATTCGTCACAAATGTATTTATTGGCTTGCAATAGGCAAATGCAATTAGTTACTCTATTAAAACTAGATATATACTACAATTTGAGCCCTTCTCATAAAGATTTTAAATAGATTTTTAGAAATATTTATCTTTTAACATTCTTTAATGTACGTTATATAGGTAGAGCATATTATCAATAAACTTTAATTTATAAGTATATCATATCCTTAGTAGATGTATTATAGATTGATCTTGTTTAATGAAAAAAAAAAAAATTATATATATTTATTAAAAAATATAACAAGTGGACATAATATAATAGTTTGTTACACCAAAGTTTACAGATTGTGCCATTTTGTACAGACCAATCATACCTTCTCTTATTAGTTTTGTTAATTATCGTAGTATAATAATTACAAATAACTAAGGAAGAAAAGCAATTAAAAGAAAAAAACTTTCTGACTGAAACTATAATATACAGATTTAAAGGTATTTAGCTTCCAATAAAATTTCCTGTAGAAACAAAGATTAGAAAGATAAAACTCAAGTTGTAAGGTAAAAATAAAATTTAAGGAATGACAATTTGATTTATAGCCAAAATTAAATATGTAGATGATTGTATGGTTTGAAGTATATGTTCATGGTTAAATGGAAAAGAGCCGTCCCAAAATATGTGTATGTTTAATATATTTTTTATCCTGTTGTGCATGATTGGATCAGTAATTTGTTTTGTCACGATAGAAAAAATTACATTAATTTGTTTTATGTTATTTGTCCCATCTTTCGTATGGGTCTAATAAAAGTGAAGCATCTGATGATATTAATGATGCCACTGTTATAATCAGAGTGTCACTAAGAATGAAAATTACCTGCTTTTTAGTATACTTAGGATGATTTAATATAGTATTCTCAGATCACTGAGAAAGGCTAATCCACTTTCCTTTATAACGTAGTATGGGTAGGTTGTACTTGTTATTTTTGAGAATGGCTATGTTGTTTTGAAGCATGACATGATTAATGTCATGTTGCACACAGTGATTATAACTGTTGTAAAAGCTAACATAATAATATTCACATTGCTATGGGGTTGAGGATAACACAGAAAATACATATTGTATCATCATCTTCTTTTTAGTTAAATTGCTAATGTATTTGGTTATGTATTTTTATAATACATTAGTTGTGTTAAAGAAAGATGACTGAAATTATAATATTTATTTTGTCTGAACATGTGTGCATGCATGTGGGTATAAACATAGTCTGTTACTTTACTTTATTGCTGAGATCAACATCAATCAGTCTATTAAAACATTATATCTGTATTATGTAGGTATTACATAAGATATTTCTTAACATTTGTTTTAATTAAGACTGCAGGATATTAAAAAAAAAGTCCAATGTTTTACACTGCTTTCTTCTCTATTTCTCTAATGTTTGTTTTTTTTTAAATGTAGTATATATATTTATAATGTACAGTACTAATGACATGCTTGTTTGTAGACTATTATATTATTTTTTTTTTTTTAAGTGATAAAAATCTAGACATCAGAATTTGCTATTATTTTTATAAATAAGAAATATCATGTAACACTAATGTTATCTATTAAATGACAATTAAGCCGTACAGAAATTTTATTTTGAAACATTACCAACCAAAAATAGGTGTATATAAAAATTAATACATTTGGTAGTTTATTTTTAGTTATTCGCAACTTTTTAAATATACAGGAGCATATTACATTAACCTTCAAATTTTTGTTTGCAATCGATAGTTCCTCCCTTTTTTTTGTTTAGTCTTCGGAACTACCGTAAGGTATTACTTCAGAATATGAATGAGGATGATGTGATTGAAGTCTAGTCTTGTACAAAATCAGGTCGACCACTCCTGAAAAAGTGTGGTTAATTGAAACCCAACCACCAAAGAACACCAGTATCCACGATCTAGTGTTCAAATCCGTATAAAAATAACTACCTTTACTATGATTTGAACCTTGCAATCAATAGTTGCCCTCCGCTATCCTCACCCACCAATTTGTCAACATAAATACATGACATTTGTCGACATAAATACATATGTACAAGGTCTGTCCAGAAAAAAATAATATCATACATTTTATTGTGAACAACTTTATATAGCAGAATGTTCTATCATCTGCCAGGATCGATGGTGGTGTAAGTCAACAGTCTCATCCATGAGATTGTAATCAAGGATTTTCACATGAGAAAAATATGCGTGAAGCTTGTCCCAAGAATTTTGATCGACAACCAAAAATCTTGCTGAGTGGAAATTTGTCAAGACGTTTTGGAAATGTATGAAAATGATCCCCACTTTTTGGCCAGTGTTATCATGAGTGATGAAACATGAATATTCCGGTACAATCTCGAAACAAAGAAGCAAAATTCTGAATGGCACATCTTGGCATCCCCTCGCCTAAGACAATGAGTAAATCAAACATCAAGACCATGCTCATTGTGGTTTTGACGTTTGGGGGATTGTTCACTGTGTGTTTTTACCTCTCAGGACAACTGTTAATTCTAAACTTTACATAGAAGACCTCAAGATACTGAGAGCAAGGATTTGGCATGTAAGATAAAACATCAGTGGGGATTGGAAACTTCACCATGACAATGCGCCAGCCTACATTGTTTTTGCTGTGACCAGCAACAAGGCCAAATCTAATGTGGCAACATTGCCCCAGACACCTTAACATATCCTGACTTGCCTCCCACAGACTTCTTTTTGTTTCCCTGATTGTCCTCCTGGAAGGACATCATTATAGAACAATTGATGACATGAAAGCAGCTTGTGAAATGGTTTTAAATGAAATTCCTGAACAGGTCTTTCAGGATGCCTTCACAGATTGGAAGTCCTGCTGGTAAAGTTGTATCAACATAGGAAGACAACATTTTGAAGACCTATAATGTACAGGTATTATTATTCTTATTATTGTGTAAATAAAGGTTTTTTTTTCTTTTTATACTTGTAGACTTTGTGACATTGCTTTCTGGACAAACCTTATGTCACATATATAAATTACGTAATGTCATTTATACTACATTTATTGCTCCATGTGTAAAGAACGACATTAAAAAAAATTTATAATTCAAGTTAATGTTCATTCCATTCTCATTTTAAATGTGCTTTTTTTAATGTAAATTAATAATCTAAGAATTTTTAAAATAGTTTTCCAAATATTTAAATTTAAAAAAATCATTTTTACAAATGTATAAATATTGTTCTTGAGTTTTCTAATGTTTGGTGCATTTTGGATGGTGTTATAAAATTTCATTTAATACAATTTTTTTTTTTTTTATTGATGTACTAGTTATAGTGTTAATATTTAAGCTTACAGTAATAGAATTTAACTTGTTGGTTATTAGACCATTTACATCATAATAGTTAAAGGAGGTGGAAAGTGTGTAAATGTGTTATTTCTTTATTGCTGAATTTCATTTTTATCATGGGGTTTGTTGTTTTTCTTTTAGATGCTGGATGAAAATAGTCAGTTAATACAAACTATTCAAGAATATCAGAATAAGGGAAAAGCACAAGAATGCATTCAGTAAGTAAACACAATGAATGATCGCAAAAAGATATTATTTAGTTCTCCAATTATTATTTATAAAGAAACATAGTTACTTTAGTATTTGTTTTAACGCAGTTTTTATTAAAAACAGATGGTCTACATTTCATTTTTCACTAAGAGCTCCAAAAAAAAAAAATTCTCCCTAAAAGATGAGAAATATGGACTGCTCTTGAAACCAACTGCAGTTCCTTTTTCAATATTTATTAAACAGCCTTGTCAATACCTCAGACTGTACATTGTTAATCATATATGCTGTTAATGAAGAAATGTTATTTGTGTGTAGGTAGGGCTGTAACTTTATAAAAAATTAATAATAATTTGCTTATAAGCAAACTTTCAAATTCTACATCAATAAGGACATTTGAAGTGCTATTATTACTATAGTTATTTTCAGGTCTCAGTCTCCTAATCAATAAAGTTGTTCTCAGAAGGAGATTAATAAATTTTTTACTACAAC
>JAAAKQ030000007.1:42433-56321 GCA_010016005.3 Zanna intricata | reverse complement strand
CCGTTTCAAACACTAAGTCCGAGAAGACGTTGTCACGTTCAAATCTCGCTACGCATCGTAGATGCACGCACCCAATTTGTTTTTTTATGAATTACTGATTATTATCTTATGGATTTATTATTAAAATTTATTACCTTTCTAGAACAAAGAAATATAAATTTTTTACACAGTCTGGAGTACTTTATTCCTTTACTAACTGCCAAAAATTTTTATAAGATGTGTTGTATAGAAATAAATTCAGAAAAAAAAAAATTTTTTAAACGAGTTACGAGTGAAATTATTATAAATTTGTTTCAAGATGCGCGATTCTAAATCCGCACATGTTTTTTTGCGACTACATCATTTCTGATGTATGAATCATTTACATGATTTCTTCCATGTTAAATATTATTTAAATAGTAATCGGATTGGAATATGTTAATTATCGACGACTTATTTTACTATAAGTTACCGCGCTTTTTTAATTACTTGTACTGTCTCACAGAAAAATCTGAGAAATTAATAATATCCCGGAACAGAAAATAGTTTATTTTAATTTCTTCCGATGATATTGCGACTTAAGCTGTAATTATAAGTTAAGCCGAGTTAAGAGAAGTAATAAACGATGAAGATTCATCGCCAGAGAAAAATTTATTCGAAAGTAAGGAAGAAATAAAGTAATGTTCTCGTGGTTCAGATATGAGAATAATACATGGTTTGTACAGATCGTAGAATTTTGTTTTTAGATAATTTTTAAACCTCTTAAAAACCTTAATTAATCTTAACCATTAATTAAAACCTTTTAATTAATCTTAGAGGACCTTTTTTGCAGAAAATACATTTGCTGGCATCAAACGTACATTTAAGAGTTAAAAAAATTATCTTTTAAAAACATACATCTACTGCTTTACGACAATAGGAGAATAGACGTTAGGAAAGCCAGAATAAGTAAAATTTACAAATACTTTAATTTACTGCAGAAGAACATTGAAAATCGGTCGGGGTGACAGAATACGAAACGAAGAGATTTTAAGATGAATCGAAGAAGAGAGAATCTTATATGTAAAAAGAAGAATAAAATCGCTTAATCGTAAATCGGTGAATTCGGTTCTAAAAAGAAGGGTAGAGGAAAAACATAAATATTAGAAGACAAATATTAGAATATCTGAAGCAGAAAATTATTAATATACAATGTAGGTCGCTATGTCGAGACAAAGATATCGGCACAGAACAGAAGGGTATGGCGAAGTACATCGAACCGGTCAAATGAGTGACGGAAAACATAAAAAAATGCATACATCAAAGGGAGTCGGTTTTTTAACAGACATCAATAATTTACCTTTGTTTTATATACTCTTAGTAAGAGCTAGGAAAGTGAATTTTCTGAACAAAATGGCTCGAAACGTAGTTAGAACCAAATAGAGGTTCTATATCAATTTTCTCTCATTTTCATTTTATATTGTACTCGTAAATCTGTATTTATGTACGTACTATTACAGAAGGAGAAAAAGAATATGATGAAGAGGATGGGACTCGAGCGGGCAGGAAAGCGTGGAAAGGGGGTTTACAGGGTTACATCGATGTTTATTTTGTCGTCATTAGAACAAGAGATATTCCGATGTAATTTGACTACGATTCAAATATGAAAAACAAATTTGTATCCCGAGTTCTCTAATAGCTTTAAAATACAGAGTAAATTCATAAAATCATACCGACGTTTAAAACAATTAGTTTATAGACAAAAAATCATTTCGGTTATACTGTTACAGTAAATTAAGTAGACGATTTCAAATAGAGTAATTCTAACTTACGTATAACAACAGGTGTTGAAAATACCCGCGTTGAGCGTTGATGAAGGCGTCAAATCCTTTCTTTATGTTCTATGCGACTTCTCGCAGAATTTGTCCGTAGAACTTTCCTCAATATTTTTTCAACTCACCTGTTGTATACGGCTTACTCTGAAAAATACTTTCTTCGGTACGATCTGATAAACAAAAATCTAGGAGCGAGAGATCCACATAACGTGTAAGAAGTACCCGGTGAGAAATATTTCGGTAAAATTGAAACATCCGCATAGTCGATCCATCAGTGACTCGTCTACCGTTAATAATATTCTCGTTAGTCAGTCTTTAACAAGGATACAAAGTTTATAACAATTTTCTGATAACGTTCAGTAATTAATATCTAGGTGAAAAACATCAGCCGACCGACTCGACTGAAAAACTATACTGCACACGCTGATTATTTGAGAATTCAGAAGAATCAAGTGAAAAATTTACAGATTGTCAGAGTTTCATACCCTATTTTTTTGCTGTTAATTTAGCCAAAATAACAAAATTAAGCTTTCCTCTGAAAACGTAGGGACGATCGATTAATGTTTTACAAGGAATTTTTGTATGCAGGACAGACTGTAAATCAATATGTTCACCGAGAAATTCTTTAAAGACTGCGAAAAAGAGTTGTCCGCATGAGAGTAGCCATCAAAGACAACTGGATGCTGCATTATGACAATCCATCTTGTCACGCCGCACTCTCATTGAGTTTTGGATAAAGAAAAATATTCGTGTAATCCCTCATCCACCTTATTCACCTGACCTGAGTCCCTGCAACTTTTTTCTGTTCCCGAGTTTAAAAAGACACCTCAAAGGACACCTCAGGACGTTTTGGAACTGTAGAAAATATTTTTAAAAATGTAACCGACCGTCTGAAGGAAGTTCCGGTTTCTGAGTTCCAGCTCTGCTATAATCCGTGGGAAAACTATTCGTTGCGTTGCGTGGCTTCCCAAGGGAACTATTTCGAAGGTAACAGAGTCGATGCATGTATAACTTGATTGCAAGTAAATATTTTTTGTGAACCGGTCTCATTATTTTATTTACAGACCTCATAGAACGAATATCAGAAATAAAGTAAATCGGTCGCATCGGTGATCGGGCGCGGCGCCTTTTGCAATTTTAAAACGATTAGGAAGAGGCGCGTTTTGCCGAACGAAAAGATAGTTAAAGGTCTAAGAAAGGGGCCTTTTGAATCAAAAACTTGAACTCCGATAAATAAATATTGCGAGAGGTTAAATGCGGCGGTGGAAAAATGGAAGATTTGATAGCCGGATGAAATCTAAAATTAATCGGTGTAATAACCTACAAGTGTCTAGATATGCAATACTGTTTTGTCTGTAAGGGAACCGGTTCTTTGTTATTATAATTAACAAGCTACTCTAATTACTCTGATTCTCCAACTCTAGGTACTCTAATTAGAATACCTGTAGTTTGTTACAGCTCTGGATCCCTCAGTCCGGAACGTATAGCTAATTAGAACCTGCTAAAAGGCTAGGAGACGGTATTGAGGAACCGAAATCAAAAACGAAGACGTGATAAGAAGAATAAATTAGAAAGGACAGTTTTCTACGAAATAAAATCGAGTTTGAAAAATCGAATGTATTATACAACTTAATAAGAAAGAATTTACATTTAGATATCGCGGTGAACGTTTAACAAAAAACAATGAAGGATCAAGTCCTGAAGAAAATTAACATAGAAGAACAAAGATGTTGATGCGTCGAACCGAAAGAATCTGCTGAAAGTAGATGATATTTATAATAAATTCTCCGTTCAATTTTTATACGACAATTTTCGTACGACAGCTACCGAGAAAAAGAATCGGCCAAAAACATCAACCGTAACGGGGTCGATAATTTCTCATTTGTACCAACAACGAATTTATTTACTACAACGTTCCGTTGTAATCCAAAAGAATCCATTCATATTTTTCAGATCAGTGTACTACCGTCGGATAAAGACATAATCGAAAATTTCCATCGCGGTTAGAGAAGTTTTTTCGAATCTTTATTGGAAAATAGATCAAAAAACAGTATCTAATAAACCTGTCGGTATCTAGTACGTTTCTTTCAAAATTAATTGAGAAAGAATAAATAGATTTAGATCTTATTAGACTTAGGCGCATATGCACGCGTTCATTAATACGATGTAAATTTATAAATGAATCTTCTCAAAATTTGCACAGCTTACTAATTATTATCTTTAACGGTCATAAATTAAAAATTGACTGTCAAAGACCGACAACTTTTCCCTCGGTTAATTAAATCTAATTATCGTTTAAAACGAAACGCTACGATAATAAGATGAAAAATATATAAATCGAGAAATACTAATAAGCACCGTATTAAAAACGGTGAAGTATACATTTGGCACGGATGTAACGTCGTTCCGTTTCAAAACTAAAAATCGTCAGTCAAGCTCAAGCTGTTCATTATGTGCGCGTTTCAGACGAGGGAATATCGGACGCAGAATGTTGGCACGACTGCTAGAGTCATTAGGCAAGATTTCCCCACGGACCCACGGACCCGCTTCACGTCAGGGAGTAATTAGTTTTAACGACTCCTGTTAATTGAAACCAATTTGTCCCGCCGCTATAAAAACTACCCTTCTCTGCCCCTCTTACCGTCGTAATGTCGAATATGGAGGACGTGTCAGCATCCACAGCAAACTCCCTTAATTAACCCATTACCCCCTGACTAAGTAATTTAGGTGACTTTTCTGCAACCTAAATTGTAAATAATAGGAATTTTCTCTTTTAAAAATTGCTCTCTTAATACGCATCTGTTTGCATGTAATTACAAGAAAACTGTTACTTAGAGTTTAAAGAAAAATCAGTAGTACAAAACAAAAAAATAAATGAAATTAAACAGAAATCCTTTTCGATCTCGCTTTCACATGATACAATTTTCAGCTTTTCAGTAAATTTTTAGACTCTATACGTTTGAAATCATTTTTATTACGATGAAATTAATACTTTTTCATTTTAATACGAATAGACTTAATTTTATTCAGACGCTTAACACGATTCGTCGAATAATTAACCTACGTAGATTTTACTGTCGTTGCGTTTTGTTTTGTTTTTTTATCTGAAGAAACAATTCAGAATTAAAATTATAAAATAAACTTCCGATTATCCGGAACGCCAGGAATGAATTAACAATAATATAAAATCGGATATAATCCGTGTAAACGTGTAAGTCGTCGTTCGTTTATAACTATGCGAACATAAAAAACTATAACAATATGTACAATATGTACTTACAAAGTATTTTAATTCGATTTAAAAGAAGTAACAAAAAAATATTCCGACATTTAAAAGTTTGAAAATAAAATTTTGATACGTTTCTTACAATACAGCTCAGTAAAGGTGATTAATAATAGGATGTACTGTCGTCTGTACGTAAGGTATAATGAATTATAATGCTCATATACGCAACTACGCACAATTTAGTTGCATTAATCTCTCAACGACAGTTAAAATATAGTAATTTGACTAATTAATTAATAAATATTTTTTGATAAAAATTTAATTAGGCGCTAATATTTTGTACGTACCTATGTGGATCGTTGGAAGATAAATATTTACAATATTTCATTTTCGATCTTGAAAAGGAACGGAGATCGTGTTAAGGTTAATCGTTTCGGCATACGGAAACAAGCATATCTGTATAAAAACTTTGTCCACTTCTACTAGAGATATGAACTTCTGGTATTCTGTTACGGAAATCATTTTATATCGGTAAAATTCATTACGAATCGAGTCGAAAACAATTTCTTCGTAAGTAAATTCAATAGCAAAATTTCAACTTATCTTACCGTATGTACTTCAGGACAGATTTAAAAAATCGTTTTTAATTTTACGTCGACTTAAAATCAGTAAGAAATCATTGCTCCTACGCGATTCTCATAACTTAAACTTCTCGATTCACGTAAATAAAATAAATCGTTAACGCTATTTCACACCGGGTTGATTGAATTATTCACGATGTAATTTATGTTAGGCTTAATTTAATTTTTTTTTTCACCCCGGTTAATTATCGGATAGATTAGTGTTAATCTATTCCGAATAAGCAGGAGTTTACTATTGACTTTTTCATCTGTATTAGTTGACAAGTATCCAAACGGTTATAGGCGACCTGACACGAGAGCACGATCACCGAGAACGGCAAAGTTATTCTTAGAAACAACAATCATCCCGCGCCAGATTTAACGCGTATTATGAGGAGTAAAGTCATACTTGTCATAGCTTGTAACGGTCTCCGTTACAAGCTTTCAGCTGAGGAACAGACATTCTTCAACTTTAATTTCATCCCTAAAATTTAAAACGGTTAAATTAGCAAGCTATTTTTAACAGAAATTTTGTTATAAACCGTAATATCCATACTAATATGAAATATATCTAAATGTCAGCGATATGTTAATCATTTATGTGTCCACGGTCACCGTTACGATGTTAGGTTCTAATTAACAACACATTCTCACTCGACAATCCGTGTATGTAACGACCTAAAGTTACAAGGGTATAATTTTTCAACGCATTCCAACGATTTCTAAAGAGAGCAATCGATATTTGAAAGTACATTTGGTCTGAACAAATCGATACCCAGTGTTCTACTAAGAGGTAAGCTAGGAGTCCGATGAGAGTTTACCGATGCGGAAGAATACCGAAGGAAAAATAGGTTATCGGAAGCTCGGTTCCTCGACTTCCTTCGACTGAACGTCTCCAGACGCATTCCTTTTCTACGCAGTTAACTGCCGACATCAACCGCAGCTTTCGAAATTTCTTCACGCAATCGTAATAATAATAATTTATCGTCCACTAAGAATTTACGAACGTAAAAAATTGGAGATAATGCCTTCAAATATATATTTACTTATTTCATTTATATAACACCAAGTGATAGAGTAACAGCACAGTGACATGATGTCAACAGTACTCTATGGAGATCGGTTCGCAGACTGACGTGTAAAGGTACCGGTACATATGAAGTCTTGAACACACTCAGGCCGACCGCTCCTAAGAGGAGCAACAAAAGGATGTGGTTAAATGAAACCCGACCGCCAAAGAACACCGGTATCCACAGTCTAGCATTAAAATTCACATAAAAGCAAGTACCATTACAAGGGCTCGAACCTCAGAACTCTTAACACATCACATCGTGATCTTAAGTACATCTTTCTCAAAATTATTGAAATCATCGCTGATTTTTCCTATCGCAATATCCTTCAAATTAAGACTGAAATAATTGTACTGAATTATTATATCGATTGTAATTATACAAAACGATTACTTTTAACTAAATTCGTCGACAATAAGGTGCTGATACGCAATTATTTTTCTACCGACCTCAGCTCCCCGCGCTACAGATGACCGCGGGAACTAAAGAAATTCTAACGACCGACGACGAGTAAATAACCCTAGATACTTAAAAAGAGAGAATGTAATGTATTTTCTGAGTCCGACCGGTATCAATTAATCGGGAACCGCCTACAGTTAGAAAAAGAAAGATAGCCCATTTTGGTACCGGCACGGAAAAGGGCGATCTACAACATATAAAGTTTTAATTTAGTTTCAAAAGCGAAAATATTTATCGAGACTTACTCATTAAATTTTATTTTTTTATACGTAACAAGTAACAATAAAAAAGATGCCGTGAAAAAAAAATTCATCAAGAATAAAAGATTTAGTGGATATGAACCAAATAATTTATCCATCTCTTTTTAAATATTTTCTCTTCCGCGTTTAGTTATTCTAAAATGCAGCTCTAGGACTCTTGGACTACACATGTTGTAAATAAATTTATTAGTTTCTATATTTTATCGGGATTTTATTTTTTTTAAATAAAAATTTTTATACTAATTAATAAAAATAAATTCCTTGTACTCCTTGATGGTTCAGGCCCATCTAGAAAACTTTGATTCGAACAGTGGATTAAATTTGGGAAGCCCGAGGATCGGCTGTAGATCCTCATGAAAAAAACTACTAGCAGCCTCAAGGTACTACAGGCGAATATTACTTCTCGATGACCGTAGGTGACATCAAAGCACTCACTGTGTGGCCTTAATCTTTAATGACGGTAGTAGTAGACTTATCGCTCCAGAAGTATTTAAAAACCCGAAACGAGATCCGCTGTAGACGGATAGTCAAAAGTTTTATTGCGACTCGGCTTGCGCCTCCAGAGGCTGTATTCGGGTTTTCATCCCTCATAGCAGGTGGTCCATGCGGTGGCTTACTCATCTGTACAGATATTCTGCCTCGTGTGTAGATCGATCGGAGCCGAAAGAACACATAAAAAATGGATTAAAAAACTAAATTCGCTCCCGATAAAAATCGACTGCTTTCTGCGGTATTGGCTCGATATGTAAAGGGGTTATCCGCGCGTTCCTTGGACTCGCATACTGCGAGAGTGCTGGACCTCTTTTAGCGGTAAAGAAAACGGATGAATGAACGTATTAAATTTTGTACGAATAACCATTAAACAATGTTATTTAGTTTATATCTTTATTTATTGGTTTTCCTTTTTCTGATCGATCGATTTTCCGAATAATTTCAATGTTCATTTATCCACGATAACCTGTTAAATCTACTTTATCTTAGATAAACAGAACCTTTTATTTTAAGAAAAGTTTTCAAGTTTTTTTGTTTAGTAAACTTTTAAAATAGATCATTACTATTAATTTACCGTAAATCGATTTGAACAACAAATTTAAACAGAAATACAGCTTATATAACCAGACCTCCAGTTTTCTGCAGAACAATCACACTCTGGATGCAGTTCACTGCGGCACATAGAAGCGCTTTTCCATTGCAACTGTACAGCAGCGCTTGATGGTACGTACAAAGTAATATAAGGTCTGGGAATTTTAGAAAATTCATTTACATGTTTTAATAATAATATTTTATATCACGTTTATTATAATTATTTTGTTATTATTATTTACGATCGGAACCTGCTGGATCACGCAAAGCTATTACGATTCAATTTTTTACGTTTCCATGCGGCTCTTGTTTTTTCTCTTCAGGTTCTCTTCTCTCATTCTTCTATCCGCTTGGTTCCCGGCCTCTTTGGGACTTCATTCTCTGACTGTATTTCTCATTTCCCAACTTTTGGTCTATACATTTTCTGTCAAAAATTTTCGAGCTAATTTTTCGGATCTTTTTTTTATCCCTTTGATCCAAGGGATGGTTTCGGTCGTTCTTTGTAGGTGATGTTGTCGGGATCTGTGAATGTGTCCGTAAAACCATAATCTTCTTCTTCGGATGTTTGCTGCAAGACTGGATAATTTTTCGGTTGTATTCCACGGTTTCAATCTGTAGCCTTCCGGACCGAGAACCTTTTTCCTAATTTTGCTTCATTATTATCATTTATTTTTATAAATTTTTTTTTGAGTTTTAGGAACATCATCTAGTATTTATTAGTGCCCTTTCCGCAACAAAAAATTTAAAAAATAAAATATTTATTTCTCTCCCTGCTAAAAACACTAGAGCAAAATCGGTATCATATCGGTTCGAATGATTTTGATACCCACAGATGGAATTTTCTGATCCTCTGCACTAAATTACTGAGAATGTCTTGCTACCGACATCAGATGACACATGCCCAGATGGTGTTGTCAGCAATCTATCAGAGTCGAGGCTGTACACTCCCGGCTAAAGCTTGTGGGGCGGCTAAATGCTCGCTCTCTATTCTCCGAACTTTCGGAGACTCCATTGTATGTCGTCCCACATACTCATTATCTAAAATTTTTTATAATTTTTTCTTATTTCCCTGAATGGAGATCTTTTCTATTTTAACTTCGGCTTCAAGTTTTTTTAGCGCTTTACTTTCACCTTCCTTCGCCTTGGAACTGTCAAAGCATGAACTCTTTTGTTTAATAACATCTACTTTCTTCTGTAAGGGCTTTAAGCTGTTATCCCTAATTGGTGGACTCTTCAGCTTCTGATTAGTGATCTATTCCATTAAACTGGATAAGGCTGGCGCCAATTTAGTTATTACATCCTTTGTTTTAAAAGAGGCTGCTGCTGCTGCAACATGAAATCAAGCACACATTGTCCCGAGCAATGTGTGCTGTGATTTCATATGGAACGTATGAACATATGTTGCATATGAATTTGTTCATATGTTACATTTGAACATGTGTCACCATATGAACATATGGTAATTTTTGCTGTGATTTCATATGGAACATGAAGTCAAGCACACATTGCTTGATTTTATGTTCCATATATCATTCTTCTTCTAAATAATCAGATAAATGCAATACACATATAATAGATGTAACTCTAATCTTTATCCTTGATCCTCTTTATTTACTTTCTAGGCTTAACTTTCGGCCAACCTTTTTTAAATCTTTTTTCCATTCTTTTAACCGCCTCTACCTCTGATGATAGTATTTCTGAGGACATGTCATCATCCTCCCTTTCAGACAGGATAGATGTTCTACGACTAACATCAGGCGATGACATCTTGACGGTGCAGTTACTATAGCAGTTATTGAATCTAAACTTGATGCACTTGGCAGCGCAACGTTTTCAGTGGCTGTGGCTATTAAACTTAATTCTATTTCCATACTTGGAACGGCTGATGTACCCTCCCTCACCTTAGGTAACCTCTGGGCTTTAGGGAGTTCAAAAGGTCCATGTTCTACCATATCTATATCTAGTTGCTTCTCTCTGACTGCTTTCACCTCCATAGAACTACTCTCATACTTTTCCTTCAGCTCTGCCAAACACTCATTTGCCTTATAGTTTGCGATATTAATATTGCGATAGGAGCAATATTCTTGGCATTTCCCGATGCTGTGCGTTTTGTTATCACAGGTTTCGTAGTTTCTTTCTGTTTATTATGATCCATTCAGGTATTAGCAATATCCAGCTGGGCTTTTTCTTTTCGTTGCTTTAATTGGATCTTGGTTTCAATTATACCTTCTATCATTGTTGCAAGGCTCGGGGCAAGATTTTTAAGCAACTTTTCCACGTTGACTTTAGGTATCGAAGGGGTAGCAGCCACTTGTGCTTAAGACGTCGTCGATCGAGGTGATCTGTCGTTGACAATTTTCCTCACTTCAGGATAGCTAATTTTCTGTAATGTTTTAACTTCCTGGATGGCTGTTTCCGTTTTATAAACAGGACAATTTCGCGAACGGCAGTTATGATGCCCTTTACAGTTAATACAGATAGAAGGGTCCTTACATGGTTCACCCTCGTGTGTTCTCACTCCACACGCACATATCTCCTGTCTCTCACATCTAGCCGCAATGTGTGCAAATCGCTGGCACTTATAGCATCTCATTGGCTGCAGTATAAATGCACGTACATCTAAACGATGTATACCAGCTCGAACTTTCTCTGGAAGGTTGGGCCTATTGAAAATTAGCACATGTGAGGCCGAAGGAAGAACTTCACCATTTCTTCTGATGGTTAACCTACGGCACTGAATCACTCCTTGACTTGACATCTCTTCAACAATTTCATCCTCTCTGCAATTTAGCAGGTCACGGCAAACAACGACACCCTTTAATGAATTAAGGGTACTGTGTGGGAGTACAGAAACCGAGAACTCGCCAATCTTCCTCAGAGATTGAATTTTATATGTTTGGCTATCGCTTACGGTTTTGACGTGTAGACCGTTGAAAGTCTTACGAATATCCTTAACAGGACCACCAGCACAACTCGTGATCTCTCTTTCAGTTAGAAATGGGCTAACCTTTTGGAAGCTCCCATTCTCTCTTGTAATGACTAGGCGCCTCGGTTTGGACGGATTACTCCCAAACAAAGCTCTTTTAATACCTCTACTGATTCTCTCAGTATCTCTCCTCGTTTTTCCTGCTTCCTTACTCAGTTTCCTTATCGCTTGTGGCGAATCGGCTGTTTCTAAACGTGGGTGTTTACATGCACTCTCTGCCATGTGATGTACAGGTTCCATATTTATTTTATCCCTTCTGTAGCAAGGCTAGCCGCCGGGGTACACCCCCACTTCAGGGCTCCTAACCTTGGAGGTCTGTTCCGGTACTCCGGTGGAACTGGCATATGTTCTGGCAGAGAGCGGATGAGCAATTTCTGCACTGCTCCAGGCCAGGACTACTGACCGAAGCTTTCAGGGTTCCTGTGCACTGACATACATGGGCACCTTATTACATGCTTTTTTTTTTTTTTTTTAGGAATTATACGGGCATCGACTGCTATGGTCATTAGCCCTCGTCACATTCTTTTAAAGTTAATCATTAATCACGGTAAGGCTCGTCATATGTTAGGGTGTAAAGGCCCCTAACATTTCTTTAAAAACACTAAACCCAGTTCATTATTACTGGTTTTTTTTACAAACACAGCACGTCGGTTAACAAATACGAATTTGTAATTCGTGTGTGACCGATTCTGAGTCTGGTCACCGCCACTTGTTCTCAGCGACTGAGTTTCACGTCTTTCATTTATATGGAGAAGTTTTAACTGCGTTTATTTTCGTATTTAATCTTCTCCGTTCATTACTACACCTGTTTCTTATTGTATTAGTTATACGACTTTTAACATCTGTCACTCGAACGGGAATTATATCCAAGTTATCGCAGACTGTTGCCGTTCTGGCAGCTCGTCTGCTCTTTCGTTTCCTGCGATACTAGCATGCCCTGGAGTCCGTACAAATACACATCGCTGTCGATATAAAACGTACAAAATGGACAAGATGTTTGCAATAAGGATTCCTTTATGTTCTTGTTCCGAATTGTAGTAAGTGCACTTAACGAGTCGGAACATATAAACATCCCCTCTTCGCAGAAATGTTCCGAGTAGCAAAGAGTTTGCTGTATGGCAATAAGTTGTGCCGTATTAACACTTGTCATATCTGGCAGTTTCCAAGAATGGGCTTCTACATTTAGATATATGGAGCACCTAACACCGTGTTCGGTTTTAGAACTTAATTTAGTATAAATTTTTATGTGTTCTTGATAACTACTGACGGTCGATAAAAGTTTCTGTTGGATGATTACTACCGGCTTCTCTTTTATTTTTCCACGAGAGAGTTCCAATCTTGTGTTTACCGGTGGTAAGAGCCATGGTGGTATTTCCCTTATAGAAATTGCTAATGTCTATGATAAAGCAATTTCATATTATATTGTCAATTCCCGACACCGTATTCCGGCTGGTCTGGAATAAGTAGCAGGACCATCGTATAATGCAGCCAAGGGATGATTGTTAAACTTTTTATTATTTATATAGGTAGTTCTATCATATGAATATACAATACACCCGTACTCAAGCTTCGATTGAACTAATACTTTATACAGCTGCAGTAGTATTTCTTTATCTGAGCCCCGATTGATGTTTGATAAACATTTAATAATGTTTACGGCTTTTTTGCTTCTAACATTCAAGTCCTGTATATGAAATCTCCATGTAAGGGACTTATCTAATAATAGATCTAAAAATCGGACATAACCTTTGTATTCTATATGTTGGACATCGATAGTCAAAACAGAACTTCGGTGAGGAATTCTCTTCCTACAGAAGTGTACACAGCACGTTTGCTCTGATGAAAATTTGAAACCATTATTACTCGCAACCTCGTTGAGGGAGTTTATCGTTCGTTGTAAGTTGTACTTCACTAGAGCTGTAGTGTTGCTGGCATACACAATTGCCAAATCGTCGACATAGACACTTTGCTGATTTCTGCTGGAATGGCTAATTAGTTTATTAATGGCGATCGTGAACAAGGTACTGCTCAACGGCAAGCCTTGTGGTATGCCATTTTTTAATCTTTTTTCTGATGAGTATTCATTGTTAACACGTTGTTGGAAAGCACGGTCGTTCATATAGTTGCTGAGTAATAACTTTGACCCCCTTTCGTGCGTTCAGAGTTCTTAGAGCTTTCTAGCAGTTTTTAATGTTTAGGGCTCTAGCTTCCGTGTGTACCAGCTTCAGTTCCGAAGGCGTTCAACTATTGTGTGTGGCTCAAATAGTGCGAATAGACTCATTTTGTACCCAACAGTAAAAGGCGAATTTTTGAACGTTGTGTCGACCTCAAAGTTGGTGATTGGGTGGCAACGACTCCTGGTCGTAAGTCCCCGTTACGAGCAAGGTCGCT
>JAAAKQ030000007.1:24966-42333 GCA_010016005.3 Zanna intricata | reverse complement strand
TTATTTGCTCCTGCTTTCTTTGGAATCATGACAATAACACTCTTTTTGAAGTCTGACGGAACTTCCCCTTTTTCATAGATGTTACACACTAGTTTGTATAATCTATCTATTACTTCTTCACCTGCACTGCGCAATAATTCTGCTGGTATGCTGTCTATCCCAGGAGCCTTTCTGCTATTCAGATCTTTTAAGCGTTTCCAACACTCCTTATCACCGCATAATATTCAGCGGTTACTTTTTCTTGGATTACTTTTTTGTCTTAGCGATCATCTTCAGTTAAAAAAAAAAAATTACGATGTATACATATATGTGCACTCTGACGCATCAAGAGTTAAATTAATTAAATTAAAAAAAAAAATTATAATAAAGGAATAAATATAAGACTAATTACGTTTTAAACTATTCTTAATTTATAAATATAGAAAAGGGCAGCCGAAATACGTTCTATTTACACCGTAACACTGAAGTCCTTTCCACCTCGTTCAAACTTACGTAAATAATAATTTTACTTAATCATCAAACGGTTTGTATTCTTGACCGGGTGAAAATTATTTAAAACATCACATCCCAAAATTATATATATATATCACTTGTTTCACAAACTTTTCTATGTATGAACTCAACTTCTAGAGATAAAAGAAAGATACGCGAACGTTATAAAACTGTTGTTAAACGATCTTTTTATCGAACGAGGTATTTTTGGACCTGTTACCGAGATCGTTAAATCATTTTTTCATGGTTACTTTTAAGGAAAACTTATACTCCTGTAATCTATATGCCGAAGAGGACTTAAACGAGGTGATGAAAAAGAAGATAAATTCATGGCACGACGAGGATTTCTTTTTTTATTTACATTTAATTTGTAAAGCATCGTTACCCGTATAGAAGTGCGGATGGACTTAAGCATTATTACTGGTTCTTATTTTTTTGTTAATTATGAAAATAGTTGAGGTTATAAATTTTAGTAATTCCAGTTTATTTTATCATTAAGCATATAAGTTTACTGTAGCATCTTATTTTAAAATGTACGTATAAAGGAGTTTTCTTTTATGTATCTGCTACGAATAATAATCGACTGTTTTTTTTGCGAATTTTTTTGGTCTTTTATCCGTGAAAAATTGTAAAAAAATCGGTCGGAAAGCACCAATAACCGATCAAAGCATTAATCTCTTTGCGAGTATACATTAATATTTTATGGCGGTAATTTCGGAATGGGTACCAGGGAGGTAATTCTTTCTCTACACGACTTTCACCGGAGCAAAATAACCACCAATAAAATAAAATCTTTTACCGTCTTGAAGGTTGTCTTATAAACTAAGATTTACAAAGAAATTAGATTTCCTCAAAGAGAAAAGTAGTTTCGATCATCCGTCACCGCTCTTGAATATTCGTAGAAAGTCAGTATGTACGTGTTCGAATGAATGTATGAATCTGTCGGTGTAGCGATTATTTTAACTGAGTTTTAGTTTTTTAATCGATCGTAAAAAAATTTTGACGAGAAACTAAGTGAAGTCCCTCCGATAAATATTTCCAAATCGGGGGAAATAACACGCACAATAATTACGTGAAAATAATCTTACACGCATACGAGTTCATTCACTCGCCTAGAAAATGTAGGAAAGCTTCCGTTTTCTGGAAAAAATTTATTTTTTGGCGATTTTAAGGGATCGGTTCTTTTTTATTTTCGATGCGCCTTACATTTTCAGACTTAAAATTATCTTAATAAAGTACAATTAGCGTTTCATGAAATAAAGATCGTAAAGTTTCGTTTACATTAAACGATTAATATTTAATTAAACTGATAACAATTTATTTTATCGAGTAATATTTACATGTAAATACGAATAAGCAAATAAACATATAAAATAAAGATCGGAAACAAAAAAAAATGTGTAAGTCAAAAATTAAAATTCTAAACGATATTCCATTGTTGCGATATAAAATACGTTAATTTGACCGATGTGATTAACGTACAGATTCGATTCGAATAGGAAGAGAGATTTACTCTAGAAATGAGCGGTTAAGTTAATGAATACACGAGATTACTCGTAAATTAAGTGCGCGGTCCCGTTACTGTTAATTAGCTAAGTTTCTAGCTAAGCGTAATTCTGTTTCCGATACCGATTTAATCAGTCGTCTCATTGTAAGCGATATAACTAGATACACAAATCTTTAACGTCGGAAACTTATCGAATCGCTTGATTTTATTTTTTTTAACGTTTTTATTTATTTTCATTTTATATTTATCTTCAAAACCTTTAACCGTTTCCTCTCTAAAAAAAGTTTTCAGCGATTAAGGAATCAAATAACATATATCTGTATATGTAACTTATATATAGTATTTTTTTTAAATATGTCGAACACATTAAAAATTTAATATATAGGGTAACAATTAAAAAAAGTAAATGTCAGCGATAAATGAATTCCACGGACGTCCTTAGTGTAAAATCGAGTATCGATAACAAAAAATTGTAATTGTAGCAGCAACAAAAATCTTGTGGTTTCTGTTCGGTAGTTATATATTTTTTTCCGTTTTTTATCTAGCTTTCAATTAAGTTATTTAATCGTTTAAGCTATTTAAACGAAAGTTATTTAATTATTTTTAGTAAAACTTTATTACCGATGATTTACGATTTAGATATTAAAATAATTTTTTTTAGCGTTAGTCCTACAATTAATAAATTCTCGTAATACTTTCCTGGTATCGGTTATTTATGCTTTTATATTGGAAAAATAATGATACTTAAAAAAAGTCCACTAAAACTTATTTTTTGAGAGGGGAGGGTAATTTACGATGAAGTTTTATTGCAACTTTATCATTATATGTAAATATATGCAGTATATTTACATAAATTTATGCGGTTTATCGACATGTAAATATTGCAATACATAAACCAAAAAAATTTAAAAAATAGGTTTTTTTATTTTTTTCTCCTCTCTTACCTTGAAAATAACCTTTCAGGAAAACGTTTTGATTTTTCTACGTTTAATATATTAAGTAAAGAATCTAAAACAAATTGATAGAAAAATGTACAACCGATAAAAAGTTACCTAAGACTTCTTTTTTGGAAGTGGGGGTGAATATGATGAAATTTTATTTTAATATTATAATTGGAAGTTTAAATAAACAAAAAGTTTTTAAAATTAAAAAAAAAATTATATTTTTAAATTTTAATCGGCTCCCCCACCCTCAATATCTTTTTAACCCGATATTTTTTCTCCAAAAATATATTTATTTTTTTGGAGGTCGTTTGCAGTACTATTATACCTAGGAATTCGAAGAAAAATTCGGTTAAAAATATGCGATAAATAAAAAAATAGCTTTTTCCGATTTTTGCAGAAAGGGGAATTTCGGGGCAAATTTTTCTTAAAGATATGATAAACGTGCACGCATGTACTGAGCTTAATATAAAGTGGATTTATATGTGCAATAGTTTGAGAAAATTGACCCCCAAAAAAATCTGCCCCATCCTGTAGAGATATTGACCCCGAAATTTTACCGACAAATTGTTCACCCCATAAGCACGAGTCATTGTACAGAATTTCATCGAAATCCAGCCAAAAATTATTAAGCTTCAAACACGCCAACATACGTACGAATATTATTATTTTGTTTTTGTAAAAAACAAAAAAAATTGTTTGTTTGTTTGAGTGTTTGGACCCGATATTAAGTCATACCCCAGTTTTTGACCTATTATCATAGTTAACTTCAGGAAGTATACCTCTTGAGCTACGTACGATACCAGGAAAGTAAAAGTGCAGCTTAAAGGATGCAGCTGTGTTGAATTCAGAGTTTTATTTTGATCTGAAAATCACTGAAAAATATAATTACTTAACAATAATGCTTCACAACTACTTACACAGTTTTGTGTGCGTGTGCTTTTTTTACAAGAAGTTTGTATTTATTTATAATTCTCATCAAATTATTTCTGGTTTATTGGAACATTGTCCTATAGTTTCATATACTTTTTTATCATTCTGAAAGAGATTTGAATTATAAAACACACACATTCACACACACACACACACACACGCACGCACACGCAAGCACACACACACACACACACACACACGCACACACACACACACACACACACACACACACACACACGGCAAAATATTTTCAGTATAACGTGAAAAACTATACCGTTTTGTAAGTAGAGAGATTATTATAATACGGTTAGATTACATTTAGTATAATTAAAATTCAATTAGATAATCGTTTACGATTTTGCTATTGTAACTATTTATTGATCTATAGTACAATTCTATGTATATAGTGAATAAGGGGTTTAAATTAGTTGTACAGTATCTAGTACACACTGGAAGTGTATATATGGTGTGAGGGAGTTGCGGTAGTGAAGGGTTGATGGTGGGGTACGTTTATTTGTGTGTGTTTTCTGTACGTGTAACGGGCGGTATGATGGTAGTCGTGCGAGACCGGTGACGGGGGGTCGGCAGCTCTCTAATTGCCAACGATCCCGACCGGCATTGCACGGATGCGATGCGACGGGAGAATTGCAAATTGTGTAACCGGCTTTAAATTGCAAATCCTACATACACATTATACGACCGGGCACGCTGCTTCCAGCTGTACCGCTTAAATTCCCTTATACCTAACCATCAGTTCGTTTTGTATTCCCGTCTGAATAGAGTACCACCAAAATTCCCTAATTTTATGCTATGGAATAGTGACTCGATATCGTTTATTTGTTTTTAAAAATTACCTTAGCGTTATGTAACTTTAACCGAGGGGTAATAGACGCATATTACAGTAGGAGTAGTAATATATTAACATTATATTAGATATTTTTAGGAAGAACAAAAAGTTCGACAAGGTTAAAAATGTTATGATTTTGCAAATCGGTTTGTCGAACTGAGTTAACCGTACGCGATTGCCCTGCGCAGGTAATGCAATTGAGACTGCAACGGAAAGAAAAAAAATCGGACAATTCACGGTATTGTTTAAGATTAATGAATAAAGAGCGAGCCTAAACTGAATATGAGTATCATTAATTTTTGCGAGATTTTCCCGTTATGTAAAATTTTAAAATGTATTTTAATCCGAATTTATAAATTTAAATGACTTATTTTTTCATAAATGCAACTTAGCTTTCTGGAATAGACAGTATTGCGTGAATTACATCTTTATTATTTATCTCTATTTTAGATTTCTCATCAATCAGGATCGTGAAAACGGAAATATATTATAAAAAGATAATCATCATCAAAACTATTTTTAACCCAGGATTACCCGTAGAGTAGATACAGTAAGGAATGCCGAGACAATTATAAATTTAGCTTCGGATGTATCATGTAGAAAAGATAAGGAAGTCTGGCTTTACTCGATAAAACCTTAGTAATCAGATTTCTCATAGTCAGCTGCCGGAAAGGGAAGAAGATTCACTATCAACCCGTTTTCATCGTAGACCTAACAGTATTCGGCTCGGGATTGGAACCGGTATAAGGTAAAGCGATCGGATATTAACAACGATGATTTACTTACGAAAAAACCGTGATACGAGACAAAAAAAAATCTACTTAGAAGTTATCTAAGACCTCTTAAAGTAGTATGCGTAGTATAGCCTACCAGTAACTACTTAGCAGATCTGGTATATTTTACTGAGGATATAAAATATACATCATTCAGCATTCCGTTAACATCAACGGAACGTCAGAACATCAAGATACTGAGTCGAGCGGTTTAAAAGGATGCTGTAACAAACTTTGATATTTTTTATCTGTAAACTAACGAATCGCCCGAGAATATATGAACATTTCCTAAACTAATACCTCGCCCATCTTTAAGGTGGAATTATCTTACTAAACCCGCATCCTCTCGGTGCGGTTTACTGCAAACTCATAGAAACTTTTTATTAATGATCTTAAAAGTCGATACCTAAGAAAAAATAAGTACTTTTTCTTCAATCCCTAGATGGCGTTGGGTTGGATCGACTTCTTGGCTGCTATAGATGCCAACGGGGTTGTCTGATTTCCTCAACAAGACGCTTCCGCGCATGCCGATCCATAGCTGTTGTCCTGGCCACATTAAAGTTTAGCCTGCGGTTTTTTATATTGACATCGATCTGCTTGATCCCCGTTTTCTTTGGAGCTGTTCGTTGGAATCTCCAACGAATGGGTTGTTCATGCCAGAAGAGTTTGTATGGTAGTCGGTTTCTACTCATTCTGCAGACATGGCCAAATCATCGCAGTCTTCATTTTTAGATCTCTTTCTCGATTGTGGGCTATTGATCTTAACGATGGGGGATATCCTCATTTCGGATGCGTTCGAGAAGTGAGACTTTCATGACCCGGGGTAGGCATCGCATTTGGAACGCTTCAAATTTTTTCAGGTCTTAAGTAGTGTCCATGTTTCTGCTCCATACAATAAAAATGGCAGGATCAGGGTCGGGTAAAGACGAACTCGGGTCTTCAGTGACCTTGCTTTGTTTCCAGAAGCACCACTTCAGGGAAGCAAATACTGCGGTCGCTTGACCGATTAGACTGTGGATTTACGTCGTAGCTGCTACTTTCTTCTTCTGGACCGGTGAACCTAAATATTTGAATTCTTGCACTTGTTTAATTTGAACACCGTCCGAACAGACAATGGCGCGTGAGTCGTCTATTGTTAGTATATCTTTAATATCCGCATTTTTTCCAGATCATGAAATTGGGAAATGCGGGAGATGTCATTCGGAATATCAGTGGCCTCAGCATCATTGTCGATGAACACGCCACTGTCATCGGCAAACATCAAGTCAGTTAGAAACCCATCCTTCCAAAGTGATTTGCTTTTTACCCTGGAAAACTTGTCTCACATTGGAGTCAATTACGATGTTAAGGAGGAGTAGGAAACAGCGTCTCCAGGGCTAACTCCTGCCCGGATTGAAGACTCCTCAGGTAGCACATTTTGAATTCGTATCCGAGTCGACGATCCATTGTAGCTCTCCTGGAGAAGCTTGATAACTTTTGGAGGGATGAGCTCTGTCTCCAGCGTCAATATGTACTATTTCACTTCTCTTCTGTCTAATCCCAGACATAGCTTAACCGTTTAAGGATTTTAGTAATTAGTGCCGTTTAAGGTACTAGTGTGTTCATTTGACTAACTTTTTAATTAACAAGTCTGTGTAACCTGCAGATTCTAAATTAATCTCGGATAATCGAACCGTTATTTTTTAAGACAACTATAAATCATCTGTTTAAAGGTGTGAAAGGAAAAACGGTTGTAAATACAGACGAAAATATCGAGAAATTATCTGTAATAACCGAGATGCGTAGCATGATCGGTCTAGTGAGGCTGCTTGGTTTTCTATGTTTGATAACACGAAAAAAACGGATATACTCGTACATTTTTAACGCTTACAAATAAATAATTCATATAGTTCTGATGAAGGTGATGCGATAATCTGAAAATAAATCTGTTATCTCATTTTTTCAGTTTGGTGAAATTTAAAGTCAGTACGATCGTTTTTTTTTTCTTTTTTGATGATCTGTTTTGTTGTTACTAACGGGCGATCGATGGAATGTCGGGAAGAATGCGAGTAATATAGGATGTCTGAAAATAGAAACTCACTCCCAGCGTTAAACTGTTGTCCTATTTTTTTTTGTAAAAACATCCAAAACATTTGTTAGGATAACGATGAATTTGACCAAATTTTTTACATCGAATGATAATCGATTCGAATTTACTTAATCGGTTTTTGGGATTTTTTACTATAAATCAGAATGTCCTTTGTATTTATATGTCTGATCATTTGTGACTATATTTGCTTAAAATATTTTACAGCGTCCTTTTTGGTCCTGTAGTATTTTACGTTGCCGAAAAATCATATTTTTTAAGAATTAACTGTGTGATTCCGTAAGTAAAATTTTGGAAAAAGTCTCAATTTTATTTTGATATCTCATTTATTACGAGCAGGTAAACTGTTCCCAAAATATTAGCTGTTTATTAAAACAAACTGTATCTTAGCATAATGTTTGCGTGTAGGCGAGCGATGTGATTTTCTGCAGCGAACCCTATATTTCGATTACAGTATTTTTATATATCTATATTTGTATATTTGTGTACTGTATTTTTCTATACTTAACGATTCAGTTGCGGGGGTAATAACATCTGTCCCTTGGGAGTTGTCGACTGAAAAATCAAATAGTGATACCGTCCTCACCACCGTTACTTGGGTTTCGTCAATACGAATCGATAAATAATTTTACTTTCTTTTTTAACTCTGATTTTTCATTCGGGTGAAGTCTTTTACGAGTAGCACTATAATTTTTATTAACATCAAGAACTACGGAATTAAATTTACAGATATTATCAAGTCGAAAACTTTTTTCGTAATAGTATGTTATTATGTCATTATGAGGGGTAAAATATTTCAATTTTAATTAAGGGTATTGTTTTGTAAGCCTTTAACGAAATTAACGACATTATACACGGAAAATTAAAATGATATAGTTAAAGTATATAAGTGCGGTACGATTAAGATAAGCCGGTCGTTTTAGTGTACGCATTACGGAGTTAGAGTTTACTTGTAAGCCGTCTTTGACAGTGATTCATGGCGCAATCAACCGTAACAGACTTTTTGTCTACAGAATTAACATAAAATTCGTTTATAAAACAACAGAGAGCAAAGGTCGGTCTCATCCCTTACAATAAGCTAATTGCGAAGCTAGGCGAGAGGGGGGTAAGGGTAGGCGGGGATTGTTTTTACCAGGATGTGTCCGAGAACGGCAAGAGGTAGGGGGAGGTTGCTATAGAAACGGTAAGGGACGCCCCCTAAACAAAACTCGCCCTCTTTGAAAAAAAAAACCGGGGAAAAACAATGGAGGGCGCTCCGTTTCAATGTTTTAACAAGCTCTAATTAACTATTGATTCTTCCGTTGATACCTTGGTGGCTATGTCCGCCTGTATTGTGTGTGTCTGCTCTGCAAAGATCACATTTATTTAACTCTTGACATGGTCGATGCGTTAAAAGAATATTCTAAAGCGATCTATTCGTGTAAATAAATAAAGATTAGCGAACCGATTTCTTTTATCGTTTACAAAAAATCGGCTGCTTTTATTGCGGCTGCGATTCGAATTCAGTTACATATGTCAATTGTATTTATGTTTGTAGCAAGTAAACAATAAATCAAATTTCTAAAAGAAGATGTAAAAAATTAGTCAAACGTTCACGTGTCAGTGTGTTTTTCGAATTAATGTATTAAATTAATGTATTTAATTAATATTAAATACGAATACAATTCAATGTTGGTGTTAAATGTTTGTGGATGTTAAAATATCTAAAAAACTTTGACGTCCAGACAAGCTTTATGTTACATAGAATACTATCCATTCTAGATATTTTTATATTAGTATTAATTTTTCCTACTAAAAATGAGCGTGAAAAATAATTAAATAGAAATAACTTAACGTATCGGGTGAGAATTTCCCTAATAATAAAAAATAAATAATAACATAGTGGAATTCTTGAAAATATTCCTGCAGTTTATATTTATCAGCTAAGTTTTTGAGGCTGAAAGAAATACTTTACCTAAAGCGCTATATCTTTGCCTACAAGTTTGAAGTTTATTAACTCGTTTCGGAATAAAATAAAACATCAAATCGTTTAATTTACTTTCCGACCTCTTTTTTGTTGCAAATTTCATTCCTTTATTAAAATTAAAAAAAAAAAAACACAAAATTAATTTTGCTTTTTGACAACCTTTTAACGTAAATCGATTTAACGCCGACGTGAATAGCGTAAAAAGAAATCTAAAAATATGTCTTATTAACCGAGCGATTATTAATCGTGTACCTCATAATACTTCACCTAACTCAGGTGTTTTTTTGACCAACCGGTTATCCTCCCATTTTTCAGTATACAGTAATTTCAGACAGAGATGGCTTTTTTAAACGGTACAAAATAATAATATATTCCTCAGTCGAATAAAAAAATAAATTAACGACCTAAATTAAGTGAAAAATCTTTTTTGTACGAATACGAAAGCCAACACCTTATTTTTCTACTAGCAGCCTACGGTAACAGTAACATCGGTTATACTTTCTTTTTACGAAAGGAAAGTAGCAGTTCTAAAAATTTAAAAAAATAACCATTCCCGGTTAAAAGAGATAACTTGTATAAAAAATTAAAAAAAAAAAAATGGCCGATGATTGGAAAATTGTTCAACGATCTAATTGCGCGAAGAAAATAACAAAAGATTATTTGTTAGTTAATAAATCGTATTTTTAGGATTTACTTACGCGTTTCACACAGGTATAAAATCGTACTGGATTAAGCATTTTTCAAAAATGAAATTTTCTTCTGTTTTCCTTTGAGTTTTACATCGGTTATCACGAAGGAAGTCGATGATTTTATTAAGCTATAAAATTATTATATTGTCAAAGGTACACAGAGCGCCAAGTTTAAACGACAAATTTAACATTCAGTAACACGATAACGTAATAACACCTAAATGACAACGTAATGTTAAAGTTTTTTCTTTTACATTACCGATAATGGATAATTTAATGAAATTACTAAACATTAATGTGTGCAGAGTAAATATATTCCTATTAAAATCGAAGCTATGATAAAGTGGTCGGATGCAACTTATGCAGATATCATCTCTTCTGGTTTCTTTTTCTTTTCTTGCAATATTCTTTCACACTTTCAGCTTGTTTGGTCTTTTTCTCTTCCTTCCGTTTTACTTTGATATAATTCTTTTCCTTAATCACCATTTCAAACTCGACTTCGTGTAAATTTTGTCCGAATAACTCTATCTTTCATTTGCTATTCTCGGATCTCTAGGTTCTGTAACTCTTTCTTCGTTTGTTGTACGTATGCAGTCGATCTTTTTTCACAGAATTTAGATAAACACGCTCCCTGAACGCACAGCCCCAGAATCTCAGTCTCCATCTTCTTACCGCTTTTCTTTATTTTATATTTTTTCATTCAGATCTTGGTTGGATTGGATTGTAGTCTGTATATTACTGTTTTTCTCAGGGCCTAGGATTGTTTTCAGTGTTCTGTTCTCTGTTTTCTTTAACGATTTCAGGTCAGTAAGGTGCAACGTTTCGCTTCCGTACAGTACCGCTGGGGCATAATGTCCGAGTTTAACCTTTTCTGAGAGAAGTTCGTTTTATTGTCGATATCTTTGGTCATGAAACTTAAATGATTCTCGCTTTATTATTGTTTTTATTATCTATTATAGAAAAATAATTTATTCATTTATGGTTTCTTAATAACTTTCCTGAATATTAAAAATTTCCTGTAATATATATATTTCCCTTCCTTATATATATATATACATAAGTTGGATTTATCCATGTAATCTCGTGCAGCTACTCATAAGATTTATTTTCTTAGAGGTTAGACTATCGATTATCAAGAAGGAAACATCTTTTAATAAGTAGAATGTCAGTTTTCATGTATCAATTTTTTTTTGCAGTTTTGTAATATGGGTTGACGTACTTCCTGCGATCACGTAGCCCATTTTTACTAGAAATTAAAATAAATGGAATATTTTTTCTTTTTCGCCAGCTTTTCAGTAATACCATACTTATATATCGTTTTGTCATTGTTTAGACTACTGTTTTGCAAAATCTTCTACTTTTAACTTAAAGAACTATATTTTACGGAAAAATTATTGTTAAATATCATCTACGTAAATTATTAGTAAAAGAGTACATTAAATGATAAAGATAACAGTAGGCTACTGTCAGTTTAGGAAACAGTTTAGAGGTGTAGCGACTACACTTCTGAAATATTTACTTTGTGCGTTTGTAGTAGTAAATCGAGCTCGTTTTAGCTACCTGCACGTCTGTAAAGTGTGAAGTACAGTTATCAGTAAACCGTTGCAATAGTTTAAACTTGACTTATGAGACGAATTTATAATTAATCGTCTAAAAAAACTTTTGGATTATGATAAAATAAATTTACTTATAACATAAGGACTTGGTTATAGTTATATTTTATTTTATAACTTTAAGTAATGTGCAAATATTTAATTAACATGTGTATATATATATATATGTAAATGTAAATCTCTTTATTAATAAGTAAGTATTCTAGATAGATTTATAACAACGTAAGCATTTAAACTTATGGATCAGTTATCGAGGGTCGATAAAAAAGTTAAATTAATGTTTTAGGTATGAAACATTTGTTCTTTCCGAATAATTTAGAGAAAACAAATAAATGTGTTCTTTTCTAATGTTGTAAAGAAAATTCTTAGCACAAGGATAAAAGACCGGTCCACCTTATATATATTCTTGTCTATTTACGAACGTTGATGTCGAACGATTCATTAGTTCGATTTAAAAGTAATTCCGAAATCTTAGGAAGTTACTCCGAATTACCGGAATACATGTAGATTAGATTTTGGTCCATTGGTCGGTATGCGCTTGGTCCCAGACTACTTGCCATTTTTCAATTGCAAGCGCTGCAGCGTCCGATACGCTAACCTGAATTTAGTTTTGTTATCGAGCTCTAGAATCTCTGAAGGAATCCACCGGATCAGTCTTGTAGTTAATCTGTCATCGTAGATCAGCTGATTTTGAAGTCGAGAAAAGTAGATTAGTAATCGGTTACTTATTTACCGAACGTTCGGTCTTCGAAATTAATTTTAAAGTATAAACTTTTAAAACGAATAATCAAAACAATATTTATTATAAAAGTTTTTTATTTTACTGTCTAAAACTCTATTTCTGCAATTGCAGCACGGCCATAAAAGGAAAATTAGCTATCGGCGGACATTTTGGTTATCGGGGTTTTGAAAATTTTACCGTTTCAAAATCTCTTAGTCCAAAAAAGATTTTAAAAAAATAGAGATTTCCGAAAGATGTCTGTACGGTTCATACGTACAATGTATATGTCGATACAATATAACGTAAATATATGTGCCGGCCTATATTTTGATTAATATTTCCAGACCGACTCAAATAAATTTTTATAAAACGGATAAAAAATATTTCTACATACGGGGCACTGATGGCATTAAATTTTGGACAAAATTAACAAAAAGGGGAGAGGTGGTTTTTGCCGATTTGGTTGTTCTATTTTTTGTGGAAGGTAGTAGAAAAGCTTTAGTACGATAAAAGTACTTATTAAGTTACTTTAATAACTTAAAAGAAAATAACTTTAAGAACTTAAAATATCAACGTTTTAAGTTCATCGGAATTAGCGGAGGGGGAATATTCGACATTATTTCTAAATAATTTTTACCTCTGTTATCTCGAAAACCCGCTAAAAAAGACCTAAAGATTTTGCACAAATATTTGAATATATATATCAGTTTCGACCTTATTTTCAACCGCGTCGGAAAAGGGGGTATCTTACAGTAGCGACTTATTCGATTAAATAGTTACTACAATAAATAAATTTTAACCCCCAAAAAACGAAAGGACTGAACGGGACCCGTACTTAAAATATCTATTATTTTTAAATTAGTTTTCAAGATCAAAAATCCAACTTCATTAACGTAGGGAAAATCTAGTATTATTGTAAAAAAAAAAAAAAAAGGTAAAAAAAGGTCATCGCACGAGACCCGACTTAAGAATTCAAAAAAACTTTTGTAACTTCTGATATTTTATAGTATTTCAAGTTTAAATTCGAAGAGCAGCTGTCAGGCGACGGAGTCAAACGGGATAAAAATTTCTTAAAAAAAAAAAAAACTTTTTTACCAAATATACTTTAAATACGTTAAATTTTTACGATAAAAAAACATCGTTCGAATAAAGGGGTCGACCCAGAACCAAAATATTTTAGAAAGAATTTTGACTATTTTTTAGTTATAATTTTAATAACGCATAATTTTAAAGGTAAAAACATCATTTGATCAAGGAATTCCAATCGGATCCGCATACTTTTATCAGACATTTTGTAATTTTTTGCAATCGTACTCAGAATATCGCATAAATAAGTCGTTAATATTAAAAAAAAAACCCTATGGCGTATAGGGAATAAAAATTGTTGAAGAGTAAAATCGTGGAACTTAAACGAACCTTTGCCGTTTTTTTTAAAAAACCTATTTCAAAATATTTTCGATCATCTTTGCGACCGTTTTTAGCGACTCCGAGCACTCAAAACCACTCAGGGTGGTTGCAAAGAAGGCTAAAAACGATTTAACAATAATTAAAGTAAGTTCTTAAAAGTACTGTCAATAATAGATCTTATTCGGTTTGTATTTTTAAATTTATATCAGTGTCGACCATCAGGAATACAAATGTAGAAAAAATAATTTTTGATATTATCGAGTTACCGATAAACGCTCCAAAAAACCCGAATAGTTTAATTTATCTAATAATTCGCTTCGATACTTCGGAGACCAGTAATATCGGACCGTTCTAGGATCAGTAATTCGATAGAAGAAACATCGTTTGCATATTCCTTCAGGTATCCTCTCTTTTTCTGTTTATCCTCCGGAACCACCGTAAGGTATTACTTCAGTGGATGAGTGAAGATGATATGTATGAATGTAAATAAAGTGTAGTCTTGTACAGTCTCAGGTCGACCGTTCCTGAGATGTGTGGTTAACTGAAACACGACCACCGAAGAACACCGGTCTCCACTATCTAATATTCAAATCCGAATAAAAGTAACTGTCTTTACTAGGATTTGAACTTAAAATGTTCGACTTCAAAATCAGCTGATTTGCGATGACAGAATAACTACTTGACCGATCCGGTGGATTCCTTCAGATATTCTAGAGCTCGATAACATAACTAAATTCAGGTTAACGTAGCAGACGCCGCAGCGCTTGCAATTGAAGAATGGCAAGTAGTCTGTGACCAAGCGCATACCGGCCAATGGACCAAAAGACTTATCCCTAGACTGGGACCGTGGTCGGGGAGAGGCCAAGGGGATATACATTTATTTTTATTTTCTTTTACTTATTTATTTACCATTTTAATTTAGTTTTAGGTTTTAATTTAATGTAATTTTAGATTTTTATAACACAAATTTAATCCGGGTGATAATTAAGCTTAGGTGTTGTTCGCCCTCCAAAAAAAAAAAAAATCTACTACGTCTAAAAAACATGGGTGGTATAAATATAAGTGCAGAATGTCACAAAACGCTAAATATGAGCCGGGGCGTAATTTATTGCCGAGACCTTTTGGATATGGACTGAAATTGCTGATAAGCTTCGTTCCCAAGATGTTATAGAGGTAAAGCGTATCATGAAACGCCATAGCGGAATGGAAGAAACAACACCTTCTCTCATTCTGACGTTTAGTCTCCCACTACCACCTGAAAAGATTAAAGTGGGATACCTTTTGGTTCGGATACGACCATTTATACCTAACACACGGCGATGTTTTAGATGCCAAGGGTATGGTCACACAATGACATCTTGCCCAAAAACGGAGATCTGTGCTCGATGCGCGAAGGAGGGCCACAACGATACCGAATGTGTAGAAGAAGAAAAGTACGCGAACTGCGCGGTCGCATACAGCCCGCTCCCGAGATTGCTCAACTTTCCAGGAAGAAAAGGCAATTCTCAATTGCTGCAGAGCAGAAACTTTCCTTTCCGGCGGCTTGGAGAGAATATAAAAAGATCATCAACTCGAGAAACCTGGTTAAACCAGACGTTTCCTTTGCCGCCGCTACATCAAAGCAGGCTCCTGCAAATGTAGGCAATCAGGAGTACGGATCATGCAACGAGCTGAAAAAACTTGTACAGATCTTATCTGAACAAGTAGCCTCCCTCACAGCCACTATATCAGAGCTGACTAAGGCAAATAACAAGCGTCTAGTTGCAGTTAGTGAATCCAACAATGGGATTCCTCTCAAAACTCATGCTGTCAAAACTCTGACTACACGGAAGGAGTTAATACATCAGGTGCTAAGCCACCAAATAAGCTCCCTGGGAATGGAGCCCATACAACAACCTCTACTGGGATGTCATCTACATCTTCCCAATCATCAAAATCTCCCCCTCCAACACCACGTATACTGGAGGATACTGGAGGTTGAGGAATCGCCCGATCCCCGGGCATCAGATTTTCTAAAAATCAAAAACTCAAAAATGAAAAACCGGATCACCTACAACTAACTGTTTCATATATTTAACTTTCTTCCTCCATTTAACTAACATTTACTTATGAACATCATTCAGTGGAACGTTAGAGGTCTTCGATCCCGCATTGAAGATGTTAGAGTACTGATGCGCGCACATGAACCATTAATCATGTGTTTCCAAGAAACACAACTATTGCAAAAATATGTGGACTCAGAGGCTATATCAGTGAGAGATACGACTGCGTGTTAGATAGCAGGGAGAGTGGTGGTCTCGCAATTTACATGCGAAATGAAGTCACAGCTAGAAGAATACCACTAGTTACACCTGTTCCTGCTATTGCTGTAAATATCACCGTCCCATTTAAACTGTATATTTTCAATGTGTATCTCTCACCTAACTCTGATTTCAGTACTCTGGAAATATCAAATCTTCTCAGCCAAACTCCATGGTTACCACAATGCCTTCCCATCACAGTATGATGTTGGTGCTGACGCCCTTCATGAACTTTCCTCCTTTACGTCTCTCATACTTGAGAATGCTAATAGGCATATTCCACAAACTTCGGGAAACCCTAGACGTCCTTCCGTTCCGTGGTGGAATGAAGATTGCCAACTCGCCATTAGGAAGCGTAGGCAGGCGCTGCGCAAATTTGACCGCAGGCCAACAAGTGAAAATCTTCATTTGTACCGCAGAGCCAGAGCGGAGTGTCGTCGGGTATTCTTAGACTCTAGGAGGAAATCATGGAGGAAATACGTGGACACCATCTCAGGTACTACTCCCACGTCTACTGCGTAGAAAAAAATCCGTACAATTCGCGGATCCCCGAAACAATCTATTCTCGGACTCATTGATGAACGCGAACTCCTCACAACACCTTCTGCTGTGGCAAATAACTTGGCAGCCTCTTTCAGTTCGGTTTCTCTCACCACTGCATACTGTGTCGGATTTCAGAGGTATAAATTACAAGTTGAATTATTACCTTTATACGTTGGTGATTCGGGTGGTGAATTAAACACCCAATTTTCAATTAGCGAGTTGTCACACGCACTTAAGAACTCACGTGACACCTCCCCTGGACCTGATAACATTCGTTTGAGCATGCTATCTCATCTTCCTAATTCGACGCTACAACACTTATTGAATATCTATAATAATTTATTCTCCTCCCAGGTTTTCCCTTCGGTCTGGTCAGAATCTATCGTCGTACCAGTTCTTAAACCTAGTAAAGATAAAGCACGCCCCTCAAGCTTTCGTCCTATTTCCTTGACAAGCATGTTAAGTAAAGTTATGGAGAGAATGGTGAACCGCAGACTTACGTGGTATTTGGAGAAACATAACCTTTTATCTCCAGAAAAGTGCGGTTTT
>JAAAKQ030000007.1:6538-24866 GCA_010016005.3 Zanna intricata | reverse complement strand
AGTTACAAATGAAGAGGTTTTGCGGAAAATCGATGAAAAAAGATGCATTTGGGAAAATATAGTTAAAAGAAGAGACAGACCTATAGGCCATATATTAAGGCATCCTGGAATAGTCGCTTTGATATTGGAAGGCCAGGTAGATGGAAAAAATTGGGCAGCCAGGCAACAGTTAGAATATGTAAAACAAATTGTTAGGGATTTAGGATGTAGGAGGTATACCGAAATGAAACAACTGGTCCTAGATAGGGAATCTTGAAGAGCTTCATCAAACCAGTCAAATGACTGAAGACAAAAAAAAATTAAGTAATCGGTAGTATATAAAGTATTGAGCCTTTTACACACAAGATAGCGTTAGCTATCTTACAAAACTCAAGGAAGACCGACATGTAAGTAGTCATGACATAGCCAATGATTTAAACATCCATCACCAAACAGGGTCAAACCGTTTTGAAAAAGCTGGTTATAAAAATAAACTCGAAGTTTGGGTACCAGATGATCTGACAGAAAAATTTATTCAATCGAATTTTTATTTGCGAATTTCTAGTGCAACATAACAAAATCTAGCCGTTTCTGAAGTAATTGAACACGAGTGATGAAAAATGGATTACCTACAACAACAATGTTCGATAAAAATCATTATCAAAACGAGGAAAAGCTCCACAGCCTTTGGCAAAGACTACACTGATGTCCATGAAGGTTGTGCTGTGCGTTTGTTGGGATCGGAAGGGCATGGTGCACCACGAGCTGCAGCTACAGGCAGAACAATAAGACTCAGATTAAATGTAGTATCAACAATTAGCGTGATTGGACGTGACAATTCAAAAGAAACGGCCTGAACTAGTCTACAGAAAGCGTGACGAATACCACGCCGACAACAACAGATTGCATACATGTTTAACGACCCGTCAGAAATTGACTGGGAGGTTTTAATTCATTTACTGTATATCCTGGACCTGGCACCGTCAAATTATTATTTGTTTCGGTCCTGCAAGAACTCCTTGAACGGTGTTAAATTAGTTTCAAAAGTGGCCTGTGAAAACCACGTGTCACAATTTTTTTTAACAGAAACTACGGAAGTTCTACAGCGTCGGGATTATGGTGTTGCCGGAAAAAATGGTAGGTCATCGAAAAAAAATGGTGCATATGTAGTCTCATAATGTTATCTTCCAATAACAATAAAATAAAAATGTATTCTGAAATTTGACCCCCAAAGGCGCAATACTTTTTAGACAACTTGATACATATATATATATATATTCATATTTTTTGTTATATGGACTTAGTTATCCGTTAAAACATTTAGAATAATGTGAATTTGCCCTAGAATAAAAACATTTTAGTATACCTGACCCAACGTAAATACTGAACATTGTTACGATGTAAACAGTTTTAAGAAATATATCTTTGAAATTTTGGTCATTTAATCTTGAACAGATGTTATAACTCTTGGAACACCAATATGTTAAGTTTATATTTATGATTACGAAATTATCTTATAGCCTCGGTTTCTCTGAGGATGAACGTTTTTTGAAAATGATCCATTTTATTATAACTTATGAACCTATTTATCAATAATTTTGTCTATTTTGATACCTTTTTTGAAAACAAATCTTTCCTATTAGATTTCAAATAATCATTTAAAAATTCTACGTAGATCTAAAAATATATTATTTTACAATGGAGTATACATATTAAAATTTTATCGTAGTCGTATAAAGAATTTAAAAGAAATTTAACATTTGTCTTTAAAAAGAATACAACCGTGCTAAATACCATAAAAAGTAGAGCTTTTGCTTTTAATTTAAACTTTCATTATTTTTTTGCGTTTGTAAATTACGTTTCATCACTTTTATAAGTGCAATATTAAACCCTTTGAAACTGTTCCGTAATTTAACTGTGCAGTTTATAACTAATTAATGTAGTGGTTTAACTATACAACTTACTAGAAATTTCAAGAACTATCATGTACCGTGTGTCCCACGAAGAAGTATACGCTTTTGATATAGTATCACTCCTCCATTCCCCCACCGATTCTATTGAAACTTTACAGACCTTTTAATGAAGGTTCTAAAAATATTCTGTGAAAATTTCAACCTTCTAGGATTTATAAAAATAAAATGGCGGCTTCCAAATAAAAACATAAATTTCAGATAAACCACATTTTTTATTCAACACAAAATAACTAGTAAAAATTATTAAAACCGGATGACGTATTGTTAAACAGCTGTTCAAAATCAGTTAATAATTAGTCATAACCATGACTAAGTATATAAGTGTTTTTAATTATTCTAGTTCTAATTATCGTCTGTTTTTAATCATTTTTACCAGCTATTTTATACTGAATAAATAATGTGGTTTATCTGAAATTTATGTTTTTATTTGGAAGCCGCCATTCTGTTTCCATAAAAAAAAAATAGAAGGTTGAAATTTTCACAGAACATTTAGAACTTTTGTTAAAAAGTCTGTAAATTTCAATAGATTCGGAGGCGGAATGGGCGAGCAAACTCAATCAAAAGCGTACACTTCTTCGTGTTAGTTTCGCCAGAAAAACGTATTCATTATATGAACTTATTTTATGAGTCAAATAGAAATCATATTTTGGGTTATTTTGTAATGAAAAATTCTGTTGTATTTTGTAACACAAAAAACTATTTTAGTATGAGTTATTAGTTGTTTTTGTGTACGTAACAGTTATATGTCGATGAATTACTAGTATATGGCAAAGAATATCAAATCCTATAATATATATATATATATATATATATGTGATATTTTTTTCGTTTGTTACTAAAATAGAGGCAACTTTTCCAGTGCTAAGATCGGACAAGTTTTAAAGCGTGTAGAAATGTTTTAAAGCATTCAGAAGTCAATTTTATACATGCGACATTTATTGATTATTCTTACTGCCTTCAAATAAACTCGGTTAAAAAGGTAAGTATGAACTTTTTTTTTTTTTGTACTTAATAAAAATTTAATTTTAAACAAAATTATTTAATTTTTTTTTCCTTAAATAAAATATTGATTTAATTTTGTTTTAATACCGCCTTAATTTTCTCGTTATATCATAAATTTCAATAAATAAATAAATAAAAAAAGTTTTTGGAATTTAGCAATTTATTATAAGTACTAGATTACTTCCAACATTAGAAAAAGCAGCAGACGTAATAATAATAATAATAATAACAATTTTTCATTTAGACAATTGAAGAAGATATTTATTAGAGGTTTTATTTTACGTTTTCATTGCTTAACATGGGGCATAAACTAAAAAATCAATATCATTCAGGAAATGAAAACCATAGCGGTATTATGAACATAATTTATAATTTAGATTCGTGACATTAATTCTGCTATAAAAATGATCTTATTATACTAAATATTCTATGTATTCATATTTTTGTGTAATAAAAGCTCTCTAGGAGAAAATTGTTTTTATAATTCTCTTGATAAATGTAGATATATAACGAATTTTTTACTTAAATTTACGTCCTTTTAGAAGATTCTTTCTTCTGCTAAGTATAGTTTATGTATATATTCTTTATTTCTCAGAATTAATGTACAAGAGGTTATCTCTAAAGTAAAGACCATTTCATTGTAAAAAAAAATTATTCTGAACTCTTTATAAATATTTTTTTATTCTCTTAAACTAGATACCTTATACTGCTTCTCTATATAATCGCCACATGAATTAAGACATTTATCGCAGTGATACACCAGCTTCAGTATACCCTCGTCGTATTCTTCTGCGGTCAGTCCGATTAGCCGGTGATTAACAGGACAATTGACGATTAACTTATAGTTCATCATCATTCGTGAATTGCTTACCACTCAAAAATTCTTTCAATTTTCCAAACAAATGGTAATCAAAAGGAACTTAGTCCGGACTATAAGTTGGATGATCGTAAAATTTCCCAACCAAATTTTCTCAGTAAATCATGTGTTGGATCCGAAACAAGTGGACGTGCATTATCGTGCCCGTCCAGCTCGAAGACGCCGTCGATCAGCTGCCCACCTCGCCGATTTTGAATGGCGCACCGTAACTTACGTAGAGTTTCGCCATATACTTCTCCATTTATAGTCGTTCCACGTGGCATTAAATCAATCAGCAGAACGCCAAACCGATTCCAAAAGACTGTGGCCACATGACTGTGGCTTGACCTTTATTGGTCCAGTTCAACGCAGAGAGTTGAACTGGGTTTTTCGTTAAGATCTAGTATATAAATGCTTTAGAGAAAATATAAATGTGTTCAGGCATACAATTGTATGTAGAAAAAATGTTTTATATTGAAATATAAAAGAAAGTTCATGTGATCGAATTAAAGTTTAAGCTTGGCAGAATATGTTTTGATTTCATTTTTTGCATACAATTGAAGATGGAATTGTCCATAGAGCTCCTTGTAGATCAAGTCATACTTGCTCCTAAAAAATAAATGAACACTAGTTTTCAAAATGAATTTGAAGACAAATTTCTGTTTTGTAAATGCATGCTTTTATGCGTAAACAGTGTTTCAATATACATTTTATGTAAATCATGAAAAATACTTGACGGGATGTTTTTTGATTTCATTTTTTGCATAGAGTCCAAGATAGAATTGTCCATAGCGTTTCATTTAGAATTACTAAAAATGTCTTATAGTAAAGTAAAAAAGAAACTTTATGTAGTAGCAAAATTATCGGATAAAAGTTTAATCCGCAAAAAAGCCCAAACCATAAAGTCTCACTTGCTCATAAATAATCTTTTTTGTAAAAAAATGAAGTATTTCTTAATTGGAAAATAGATTCGGAGGAGAAAAATTTCTCTTTTGGAAAAGCGTGGTTGTATGTGTGAATGGTGTAGAATATAAATATTAAATAAATCATGAAAAAAATTTTACGTTATGTATTTTATGTTGCTTTAGATCTCTCTCAGTCTTTTTCAGACTATTCGAAAAAAAAAGTGGTTCTCTTATATATACTTCTTTATAGGCCTATGTTTAAAATTGTTTGGCACAAAAATCTCCAAAATTACTAGAATAATTTAATTTAAATTAGTTATGCTATAGTATTGTATCTGAAGTTATGCATGTAAAAATTTGATGGAGATTGGTTGGATCGTTTCTGAATTACAGTCAGTTGAAGATTGAAAATATTTCAGCGTGGAAATTTAGAAGCGTTGTTTGTTACAATGCTGCAAGTTGGAACGTTGACTCTTTCTTTATCTTCGTTATTTATTGTTAGCAATATTATCCAGCGTATTAAGGTAGTGTTACCTACTTTGAGAATCATGATGACTGGGTATGTGTTTGAGCGGGGCAAAAGTAACCAACATAAAATAACGAAAAGATGGTCGAAAATAACTCTTTTATATCTCCGCTACTTGTAAAACAACTGAGATAAAGGAAGTAATATTCAAATTTTTTTCTAAGCTAAATTTTCAGCTTATCGTTGTGGTGAATATAGATAGGTGTAAATTATAGTGGTGAATACCACCAGAATTTAATGGAATCAGCTTATTGTTATACACTAGTGTATTTAAAATGATGAAGATAACCAGGAAACTATTCTACTCCGCATGTTCTATAATAAGCCATAGAAAGAATGCTTGTTATTCTTGAAATGGTTTTTCAGCTTTTGGAGACCATTGGTACTTCTAGTCAGACCGTTTTAAATCTTTTAATTGCGGAATCTTTTTTTTCGGAGTC
Source organism: Zanna intricata (assembly GCA_010016005.3). Lineage (NCBI taxonomy): Eukaryota > Metazoa > Arthropoda > Insecta > Hemiptera > Fulgoridae > Zanna > Zanna intricata. The sequence continues at coordinate 19,185 of JAAAKQ030000007.1, read as the reverse complement.
ATCTGGTAGTTGACTGATTTTATGCTGTTCTACAATCCTTTTTATTTTTAGATAATCTTTTAATTTTAAAGTATTTACTATATCCCAGATTCTCAGCAATCCGTTTTTTATATTCCAATCTTTGTTTTTTTTCTATCTTCTGCAGGTCCCTTCACCTCTAAATTAACTAAACCTGGATGTCTTAATGCATGTTCAATCTAGCTTGGATGGATCAACCAAGCTGGGGAAAATCAATCATGCACCTGATTGATTTTTTTACCAGATTCAACCATGTAAAACAAAAATTGTCTGAATTAAGTGGATATTAATAATATTAATTAATTAATCTAATCCACTGATCCACTGCTATAAATGCAGTGGATTAGTATCGTTTAGCTTTCATTTGGAATGTTCTGGTGTCTTATTCCTATTATTGTTTTTTAAATAGTAAAGAATGGGCTTTCTTATAATTAAAAAAAAAAAAAAAAAAAATTAATTGATAAATAGGGAGAGAATAGCTGTAACCGGGCATTGGCCTATTGTAGAGCAAGAATGAAAAAATAAATATATTTTTAAATAATAAAACTTCAGTGGGATTTGTAAAAGATATTAAATGATATGTTAAAATTTTCCGATATTTAAAATAAAATATGGACTGTATAATATGTAAATATTTATAATAATAAATAACAATGCTGCGTAATTTTTATCAAATATATCTTTATGGGACGTTCGCATTAAATTTTCCGTAAATATAAAGACCTGATTTTACACCGATTATTATTGTGTTGTATGCGGGTTTGGACGTATGCCATGTACGCCTCGATGTGTTGGGTATGAATTCCTACAATCTTGCCGAATCTTCTACGTATAAAATGTACTAATGTTAAAATATGAGAGAAGTAGCCCATTAATACATTCTGATTCAGATCTAATTAAAATTCGACAGATGTGATAGTTTCTAATTTTTAAAATATGTTCTTATAAAGTTGTGTTTTGTGAAAGTTTGCCAGTTCTTAAAATATTAACGACCTTTATTATTTTTTTATATTTTTTTTGTATCTACACAAATTTATTATTTGTATATTTAAACTTTTTACATATTTATTACATTATATACTTAAACGTTTTATACAAATATTAGTTTAAATATATAATATAATAAATTTTTAGACACAAAAAGTAAATATTTCATTTAAATAAATAATACAGATTTGACATGTTGAAAAACCCAAATAGAATTCTAATTCGATGCAGCCTGAGGTCTTTTTTTCTACATTTAGCTAACTGAAAAATTTTACATAAGAAGAAAATTAAAATATTTAACGTATTATATGAAATAATAGCGCGTGTATTCTAATTTAAAAATCTTAAATATGATATTATAGTAAGAAATACATTTCGTTACGGCTATAAACTGGTAAAAACATCAGCTTTTTTGTGCTTTTTCATATTTTATCACTTTATGATTTAATTCTTTATCAAATGTACCTTTGAATAGTTTTTTGCAATTAAAATGAAAAAATTTTTGATTCTCATTAATTTTTTTTCTTAAAAAGCTTAAAGATGAGAAAAAATAGTTTAAATGAAAAATAAAATAGCTAATGTTTACCTGAATAAATTTTTAAATACATTAATTTGCATAGGTTTTATCCACTTAGTTCCCTGCTGACAATTTACTAAATGTAGAAAGTTAATATGCAATACTTAGAAAATTCTATTTTAAAGATTCTCAAAATTTTAATCAACCACCAAGTCTGTCTGTTCACAAATACTAAGAATTGAATCCTTATTCAAGGTTGTAAACGGCAAAGTTCTCCTTAATTTTTCTACTTTTTGTTTTATAATAATTTAGGTAAGCACTATTTCACTTTCTTATTTTCCACTAATCTTTAACGTGAATTTACTTTCAAGAACGTAAATTCTGAACTATCTTTCATCTCATATTTGTCTTATTTTACAGTTTTGTATAATCTACAACCTCTAAAGATTTTTTTTTTAAAACCTTTAATTAAAGGTTTTTTTTAAAAAAAACCTTTAATGGAAAACCGTCCATATTCCATTAATCTAATACAAAAACGAAATCTAGTCAAGGAAATAAAATGTAATTGGATTCTAAAAATTCTTTTTTTCTACAAACGTTTTCCTGATTTTTGGAAACCTGTTTTGTTATTCAACGTATTTTTTCTATTAATTACCACTTTACTGCTTAAAAAACCAAATTCTGTAACTTCTGGTATATTACGTTCTCATCTGGTATCTTACTATTTGATTCCTCATTTTTCTTCTTTCTTTGTTTTACCCTTGATTGCTTTCAAAAGAATTATATTTTACTATAATTTAAAAATGTAAATTGTTTAAAATAATTTATTTCGGAACCTCTGTCGCAATAAGTGCATCAGAAGGGCGGATTTCCGGTTTTAGGTGAGAAAGAAAGAAAGGATATTCACTGCTGTAATTATTACTTAAAATAATATTGCCTCCTGTGTTTTACCTAGCTCTCAGTATTTTTTTTTAAATTCCTCTTATATTAGTCCCTTTATAATACTGTGAGGTACTGTATATTGTTTCAATAAATAACAGGTGATTGAAAAAGAACTTCACAACTTTAAAAACAAATAAATATTTATTGAGATAACTTACAGATTCGGTTTCCAAATCTTTTCATTTCCACAGAAAAAAAAACAAAGTTTAAGTTTTTTCCACAAAAAAACACATTAACTCCGTCACCTAAATTCACTTTGGTTCGATATGGCTTCCATTTATAATGCGGCATACTTGAAACCGAATTCATTCCAGACTGTAGTCAGCATGTCGGGCGTTACCTCTGCAGCTGTGGAATTAATTTGAAGTCTTAGCTCAACAAGATCTGCTGGCAAAGGTGTTACATCAAACTTTCTTTAATGAAACCCTACATGATAAAGTCTAGTGGGGTCAAATTTGGGGAACGAGGTAGCCATGAGATTGGAACTTCGCGACCGATTCACCGACCTGGGAATCCAGTATCAAGAAAATCTAGGACTTCTAAGAGGTGCCACGTGTTGCTAATAGTAATTTCGACCATCTTGGTCATCATCAAAATCGATTGAGATTTGCATTTAGTAGAGCAGACGAAAGATATTACACATACGTATGTATATAAATATTGCAGAATCGTGTTCAAAGAGACTCCAAAACGTAAAGAAAGGTTGGCCCTCCCTCCCTCTCCGACTTTAGAAAATCTGACCGGGCGCAGTAATGATTTCTACACATTGTTTGGAAATCCACTAAATAATGTCTACTTTCGCATAACAGAAAGAATATACGTGGGAGTATATTCTATAATAGAAGTGCATTCGAATACTTACGATTTAGTTGCCATTTTTAATGAATTAACGACTCGTTTAAAAAAAACCTCACACCAATTTATTTAAAATATAAATAAAAGAATTTCTTTCATAGAAACGCATATTATTTCCTCGATGAGCTTTCAAATAATGCTAGTGAAAGCAACAAATAAAAACTGAATTTTAGTATGTATAAATAGGTGCAAAAAAAATGTATATTATACAAATTTTCTTTTTGCGTTTATTACGTATATTATTTACGTTTATTTAGTGTTGTTACATGATTACATTATTATTATTTCTCAAACGGATTTTAACGACTTTTTTAATTTTTATATTTACTTAAATGTATATTATTTGATACTGCTAGATCAATGAAAAGAAATTTCAGGGTTTTTCCTTTCAAAATCTGAAGAAGTTCCATTTTCATCTGTCACTCACCTACCAGTTTCTGATTTGATCCACATTATGTATAAACTATTTACTGATCTAAATGAAATATTTATATATTAACAGTACTAACCAGATTATTATTATTTTTTATTTTTTTGTTAAAAACAAATATGATATAATTTCTTTTGGATGAAAAATATTGTGTGGTTAACTAATGGTCTTAAAGAAATCTAGCATGAAAATGGATAAAATATTGAAAACTTTACTTTTATTTATAATTGTAAATGCTTATATATTACTAATTTTATTCCCTCTCAACATCCATAGTGTCAGCCGTATTCTCCATGAGGATTGATTTTACGGTAAAGCAGTGTCATGAAAATTTATTATGAAATACTGAAAAAAAAAAAAAAATGTAAACATGAATGCATATATCGTTAAAAATATTTTTCTTTTTCAAGCACGTTTAGGTTGCCTTCATACATTCTAAGATGGAATACAGTATTACGATTTGGGGCAGTACGTTTCAGTCAAAAGTTAATCCTGTCTGTATTATTCAAAAGAAATTTATAAGATTGATCAGTGGAGACACGAGGGGGCAGCGAGTCTTTTGGGTTATTTATGTGGAACAGAATATTACCTCTACGGTTTTTGTACGTATATAAAGTGTTAGATATATTTTTCAGGAGATGAGGGTCGTGTAGTGGACATGCAAATACCTGCTTACGCTATTAGACGGGCTGGCTGAGGGTGTATTACGAGTTCCCAAACTAAATTTTACTCTGTTCCAAAAGAGTTTTCTTTACCTTTGTTATAAATTTTTCAACTTTGTTCCAGCAACTACAAAAAATAATAATTTACCTATAGAACTGTTATAGAGGAAACTGAGATATTGGATATTTACTTTGAACTCTAAAGATACTTAGCTATGTTTAGAGTGTATACTTTTTAATCTGTATGTGTGCGATATTCATAAATACTTGTTTTTGTTTTTTTTTTAACTTGATGCATGAAAGTCAGTAACTCCTGCTCATATGATTGATAAGCAGTTCTATCTGTTGTTTTTTGAGGGTGCATATCTTTTTAAATAACCATTTTTTTTAATTTTATTTTAATCCTATTTCTATGTATTATTATAATCGTAATTTATGAATTTCTATTAATTGACATCAGCAATAGAAATTTATGTGAACAAATCTTTTTTATAAAGTCTTATTTATTTATTTTTAAGTAATACTATACTTTTTATTAGTTTATAATTTTGAATAAAAAAATATACATAATATTTTGAAAAAATAAACCATTATTACTCCTATTATTATATGATTTTGATGCAATATTTGATAATAATTAGAAAAGAATACGCACTAAAGTTAACCTTGTTTACAACTTATATAAATTTTCCATTTACAGGTGCAAGGTTTTTAAGCAAGATTCCATTGTAGACTGAAGAAATTTTTATTTTAAGTTGCATGGGCATCGACGTCTGATGACCTAGACATCCTTAGATGGCTCAGCAACTGGTGCTACCGCCGATTCAGAGGCGGGAACAGTAGAGATATCCATGACAGGGGTCTTTACAGCCGCAGCCAAAGTAAAGGAGAAACAGGCCCTATGTGGTTTTAGGTGGTCTTCTAATTAATTATCCCACGAGGGATAAAAAAAACTCTTACGTTCGTGAAATTACCATATTCTCTGGTAATTATCAAGTACTGAGGTCTTGGTAAACTGTTCTGGAAGACAGCAGCTGTCTACAGGCTTTTTAACTGATGTAGAATTCTTTCTGACTCAAACTCTTTCTCCGTTTCGCTTCCGGCGACACGGCTGATTCAAAACGAGAGTATTTACGTGAAACCTTTTCCACGATAAAATGTTCAATTTTCATATTGAATTAATCCCTTCTGTAAGAAGGTTAACGCCGAGGTACATCCACACTCCAGGGCTACAACCTTGCAGGTCTGGCCCGGTACTCCAGTAGAAACAGCAAATGTTCTGGCAGAGAGCGGATGCGCAATCTTTGCACCAACTCCAGTCCCTTAAACACCGAAGCTTTCAGGACTCCCGTTCACCATGACAAACACGAGCAAGCACCTTTCTACATGCTGGCCATGGTGGGTGGTTTGGACTACGGAAGGGTTTCTGTTACACCTGCTATTCCATCAACCTTGGCCGCCATACTGGCAGCTCTAAAGATGATGTAAGACAATTTCCAAAATCGTTTTCCATTTTTCATGATCTGAAGATGGAATTCAGTTCAGAATAATGATATTTCTTCCAAGAAAATTACTCGTAGTCCCCCTAGCCAGATGTGTTGTACTTATATTCCAGTGTAACCACCCAATACGTGAATCGTGGGGATTATCTTCTTCAGCGTAAAAAAATTTTGCAGTTAACAAATGTTTCTGTGAGGAAAATATTATAGCTAATGAAATATGAACCGTAACTGAAAGACATGTATAATATATTTCAGGTTGTAGAGTAGAACAAAACGATAATAAACCGAATTAAACCGGTCAAATGATTGGCTATATAAAGATATGTACGATTTTAATATTGTTTATCTTTAAAATTTTTCATCACACAAATTCATAATATATTTTATTTTCTTCAGAAAAAGGAAGTGAAAAGTTAAACATATTTTTGGGTAAAAAATAAGCGAGGGAATAGTTAAAGGAAGTATGAATAAAAGAACACGCGCAATAAGTCTGCATGTTCTGTTATGCACCGATTTATTTTTTCATTCGACCGTACGTTTGACGTTTACGAGTTAATGTAAATTTGTGTTAAGTAGACGTGGAAATATGTGAGGTAAGAACGACTTGAATATTGAGTTCTCTGGTTTACCGTGTCGGTGTACGTATTATGTGGTAGGTATAATATATGGCCAACAAAGCTCTACCGTATGCGATGAAGAACAGTATGATTTATTGCAATAAAAGAAAAGCAACCCAATATTATGATTGTCAGTTATAATAAAGGTGGTATTATAAAGAAAATAATATAAAATTTACAAATAAGAAAAAAATTATACTTGATCAGTAGCTTAAAAAAAACAAAAGAATTATATTTAAACTTAATTAAGTTATAATTATAGTTTATACAATTTTTATTTTTGAAATATCTAAGAAAATTGTTGGGTATAATAAACAGCACGTGACGATAGAACAATTACAAATTATACTGCCAAATTGATTGAAATAATTTAGATATGTAATTTTAAATAAACAAAAAAATATATATATAAACTTGATAGGAATATAGAGGAGGGATAAATTAACCTTGTACTAAAATAATAATATAAGTACAATGAAAATTATTCATTAAAAACTCATTAAGAAAAAAAAAGTATATTTTAAAAATCTATATAAAATATAGTCCCATTTTGTAATGTGTTTTTGTTTTATTTTTTATTAGATACAGTAGCACTTTGATAAAGCCAAGGTCGCTTGAATTTATACAATAACAACACCTTGATACATTTATGCCTGTTTATTATTTCTATTTTTCTCGTTTTATAATACCGTTACCAGTACATTAAAATATTACACTAGTAATTAATTTTGCGGTGTAATTAATATACACAGAGCATACGTTTATAATAAAATTTGAAACATATTTCTTTCTTTCTTTTATAACTGCTTTAGTATGAAAAGAAGAATCTTATTTCGTGTTATATATATTTTTAATAAAATTAAAGTTATTTTATTTTTAATAGATAGACTGATTTTGATAATCTTTTTTTCTTGTTTAATAAACGAAGTTTCTTTTTAAGACACCGTTGTTGACTTTTTCTACGTAATTCAAAAATTTTTAAATGAAAAATTACATTGTTCACATTGATGTTTTAATGCTATTTGAAATTTTTTTATCGTTATTTTTTAATCTTGGATTGTTGTAAAATAATTATATACAATTTAATTTGACTCTTCTTCTGATATTCAAAAACTTTTAAAAAAATCTAGTTGAAAAAGAAACTGTAAGATACACATATCCGAATTTCAAAGACTCTTAGCTCACACTGAGTAGCGGTTTTATTTATTGAAGATTAACGTATTCTGTGAACATTTTTTAAAATTTCATTAAAAATAAAACAAATTTTTAAAAAAAATCTATGTATAACAGACTTCAAACAGAATTGTACTAAGAAATAAATTTAAAAAATCTGCACGAAAAGACCGACGACTATTAGTTATTGGAAAATAATGAATATGAAATATTTGAATATTATATATAATATTTGGATATTGGAAAATATGTAATATGAAGTTAATTTTTAACGTGCCCCGCTTAACATTTTTCGACCTTAAATTGAGCTTAACTTAAGAACTACTAAACCAATTTTCATACGCACGTCAGACACACTACTACAGTTTATCTAAATTTCAATGAAATGAATTTAGGAGTTTTGAAGATTTTTGAGCCCCAAAACTTTATACGTAGGCCTATAAATAAATATATAAGGAAACCACAATTTAAGAAAATGGTATTTTTGTACATCTCATACCTCGAAACGTAAAGAAAATTTATTTTCACCTCCACCCCATTTCCACCATGCGACCGAAAGTAATATCGTACTTTTCTTCAAAAATTCGGTTAATAAGACCGTTAAAATTTTACTTTAGTTTCGACTTCGTGAAGTCAAAGCCAAATTAAGGGCAAGTAAATTACTGCTTTTTTTTAAATTTTGTGGTGATTTTTACAAAGTTGAAATTTTACGATGGACTGAAAAAGTACTTTTTAGTTTCTTAGCAAAGCTTCTATATATACATACATATATATATATATATATATATATATATATATATATATATACTGGATGTTTTAAAGTGCAACCCAAACAAAATACTTTTTAGAAAAGTTAATACAATAATTTCGGATGAGAGGTTGGCCAGCTACGTCACTTGATATTTATCATGTAGATTTTTTTCTCTGGAGATAGCTGAAAGATTGTGTATTTAATAATAATTCTACACACCATTGTCATGAGCCAACATAACTCAAGAATTACGAGAAATTGGAATAGGTACACTTCGAAAAGTTGCACGGAATATGAAAAAGAGGGTAAAGGCTTGCATTAATGAAAATGGTGGACACTATCAACATTTTTCATAAAAAGCTTTGATCCCATTACTGTCTTGCACAAATAAATGTAATATTTATACCTACTCACATTAAATATAGCATATTATTTTTCTTTAAATGGGTTCTGATGTTTGGGTTTCATTTTAAAACTAACATTATGTATTTATATACATATGGATAGTTTATTTAGGAGGCAGCTATGCATGAAGCATAGTGTAGGAAAGGGAATCTCTGACTTGATCAAGAGAATAAATTGCTATACTAATCATCATCAAGAATGAATTGGTTACATTATCAGTATTCCGACTAAGGAATACCCTACGATACGATTGCCACTAAGGAGGATCTAACAGTGTCAGACCTTCACCCACAAATCTCTGATTGATATTCACGGTTCACTAGTAATATTAATGTTAATAAACACAAAATAAATTTTACATTGATTTTGCACTAATTACCAGAATTGTTATGAAATATATAATGTAATGGTGTAAACAAAAGCAAATTGATATTACAGTAAAAAATTTAATAAATTAAAGTTTCTTGTATACAGATTAAAGAATTGTTACAAGGCAAAATTTTAAGACATTCTTACTTTAAGTCGATATTACCTTTTTTACATACTGAGAAAAATCATTAACCTTTGCAAATTTTATTTCGTGTTGTGTAATGCAGAGATGAGAGATAATAAACTAACTATGAATTTATTACAAAGATATTAAAACCAAAAAAAAAGAAGATTTTTATCATTAAATTTGATCGTTTTTAATTAACTGACATAAATTTTCTGACATATTTAGTTAATTGTACATTTGTAGCTGTGGAGAAAATTCTAGAAAAATTTTATTTTTAATGTTGTCCTCCCATTACTTTTTTGAAATACTACATTTTTTTTAATACCCTGATTAGGTTTAATTATTTATTTTTGTAATTAAAAGTTCGAAATAAAATAGAAAGGTCTAGAATTTTATAATTAATTTTTACATACAAAACAAGGATAAATTTATAAAAGTAAATATTCACAAGAATTATGGCGTCATAAAAAAATATTGCAATATTGTTACATTACTGTAAATTTGGAAAACAAATTTAAATGAAATTAAACTAATTTGCAAACAGTTTTTGAAATTAAGTTTTTTTTTTTTTTAATTTATGAAATTTTATTAGATTATATATCATTTTCCCAGACGATGCAGTTGTTTTAAATAGATTATATGTAAGTAGCATAACTATTTTTGGTTTCATACGGTTTTTCGCAGGGCCGGATAGACAAATAAGATAAATGACTAGGGCTCGTAATCGGAGGAGCCGGTTTCAGTACAGGAAAATATAAAAAAATCTCTAAATAATACAAATAAATGTCATAATAATTGAAAGTACTAAAATCGGATTTCGCAATTGACGGATCGAAGGCGGGTATTAACCCTTGTAGCTTAACATGGTGTATTTTTTAAAAAGATAAAAATTAAGTAATGCCTTCGAAATTAAATAAATGCAAAAAAAAAAATTTTTTATCGAATAAAAATTTGGTTTTTTCTGATGCCGAAAACGGAATTTCCGGACTAACCTTCAATTTTTGTTTGAAGTTGCACGTAACCTATATAAAAAATGAGGTTCCAAATTTAAATTTTATCTAGGGTGACAGAGGGTTAATCTGGTACCGATTTTTTTGTGCAAACGTTTGATTGTATGAGAGACACTGAAATTCAACTCAATCCCGAAGACGGTAGCCATTTTCAGCATAGCAAGCATTGAGTGCCAAACTTCTTGAAGAAGGTGAAGAGGAATGAACAGGTTTCCTGTTGCTTCCTCGCTGAGCCAAATGCACTTTTGCTCATCGGTATGCCGGTCCACCGAATGCAGGGTAGGTCCTACAAGAAGACATTTTCACTCTGTTCAGTAGCTGTTTAGTGAGCATTACATTTGATTCTGCATAAGCATTTTATTTTGTATCCAACATTTTATTTTGTACGCCATTTTTTTGGTGTTCGTAATTTCTTGTGATGATTTACTTAATTATACGCTTTTAATTTATTTCGTTAATTTTTTAATTAATTCATCTTTTAAAAAAATTCCAGAAATATTACTTTCAGTAAAAGAAAATCTGACTAGTGCCTCTTGTAGTTCAGGTATTTTAAACGAGTAACAGCCAAAAGACAGACTGTTTGTATAAAAAATAGTTTTAATTGGCATTTAAATTTTGTTATTTAACTATGAAAATGTATCAGTTAATAAAGAAGTTTTTTATTAAAAAAATATATATTTCTGTCTAATATAGCTGTTATTAAGAAAAAATGGCAATGTCGTGAGTCAAAAAATCCCAGAATAAGAAACTGATAGAAGATGATTAAATATATTTTAATTATTTTTATGCGTTTTAAACGGTCAAAAAATTGTGTTAACTAAAAAGCAGTCAAACAGTGGTATACTAGTTTCATTTTTATTTAATTTTTTAAAGAAAAATTTCAGTAATGACATAAAAATAACGTACGTTAGCAGAAAAGATAATGAGAAATTGAAGAAGAAAACGATTGTTTTTATTCTTGTAATGAAGAAATTATTAAGAAAAAAATACATTATATATGAAGATAAAGAATGTTTTTCAGCTGTGAAAAACATTCATGTATGTTAGTTTTGTTGTGGTTAATGTTTAATAATAATATGGACGCTTTCTATAAAATTATGTTGCAATATATTACGTTTACCTACGTCACGTTCGTTTTATAAGGGTTAATATCACGCCACATCTCATCAACAGAAAATTAATATGCAGGAGGTAAATTAATTACTAGATAATACATTAATTTATTAGTGCTAATTGCTGAAGAATTTTTAAATACGGGCTTTAACGACAAAATGCTCCCGTTCGGCTTAAGTAAGCATGTAGACTACACTATACTAACAGTTCAATTTCTGCATTCAATTTTTTTCAAGTATTTTGAGGAGTATTATTTTTATAATTTTTTTTTATAATGATTGAATTATGCCATTACACTCTTTACTTACTATTATAATATTTATGTTTCAAGAATTAACAAAATAAATTCAATTGTAATATATAAGAATAATTTATAAATTTTCACGAAAAAGTAAATATTGGAACTTAAGAGCTACATGTTGGATAGTATTATACAATTCTTTATTATTTAGGAAAATCTTCAGATATACGAGGCGTGTTTTTAAAGTAAGTACCGTTTAAAAATTTAAAAAAACAAAGAGACTTTTCAAAATTATTTTATTTTTGCATGAAAGCCAGTATCTTAATTTAATTTTCTACATAGTTGCCTTCAATATTAAGGCACTTATCATACCGAACTACATGCTTTTGTATTCCATCGTCATAAAAGTTTGCCGCCTGATTTAACAGCCAATGCAACACAGCCGTGAGCACAATTTCCGGTACTTTAACCGTTTACTAACAATTTCGTAAAGAACACTTCTTGAAACATTGAGGGAACTCCAATGATAATGAAGAAATCGTGAAGCGTCTGTTTTCTTTAATTTTTTCATCGATTTTTTGCACCAAATCGTTAGTGATCACTGAAGGTTGCCCGCTACGTTCCTCGTCATGAACTCTTGTTCGGCCATCCTTGAAAGCTCTAACCCGTTTCCGTACCATTTCATCACTCATAATGTTTTGTCCATAGACTTCAAAAATCTGACGGTGAATTTCAACCGGTTATTCGCCTTTTTGCACATAGAAAACGAATAACAGTACTGTAAGCAATAGTTAACTTCTAGCCGTGCGAGGATACTTCTAAGCCGTGCTCTGGTATAAGAAAAACTGTATAATCAAATTTAAATTTAGAAAACAAAGACTAAAACAATAATTAATTTTAAATTTTGAATAAACAAAGTAAGTTAATA
>JAAAKQ030000006.1:24623-39094 GCA_010016005.3 Zanna intricata | reverse complement strand
CATTCATACACATCATCCTCATTCATCCTCTGAAGTAATACCTTACGGTGGTTCTGGAGGCTAAACAGATAAAGAAAAAAAAAAAGGTTGACCATTATCGAGATGTGTGATAAATTGAGACCCAACCACCAAAGAACACCAGTATAGATAGTCTAGTATTCAAATCCAAACAAAAGCCACAAAACTATATTTATATTTGAACCTGAGAACTCTTGACTTCAAGATTAGCTGATTAACATGATAAGTTTAATCACTAGACCAACCTGGTGGATTTTCTACACTCAAAATGTTCTTTTTAATATTTCTAATAACCATATTTGTTCAATAGTAGAGCTGCAAACAAATTAATTATCAGAAGCTGTCAAAACATAGTTACAAAAATCCGTTTGCCATAAGGCTCTATTGCCATTTGAAACTTTATTGAAAAGGAACTCACTTTCAGGAATCTCACACCAGAGTAAAAAGACTGCATGTAGCTTATAATTTCATTAAAATTACTCTTCCATACAATAAAAATGAAATTATTAGAACTTCGAAGAACATTCTTATCAACTTTCTACTTACTCATAAACTGTATCTAGTATTAGAACTATTGTAATTTTCAACAAATATTTGTCTGTTTCTTTTATAAAGCTTTTTTTTTCAATTATTTATCTCCTCTTATTAAATATCTAGAATGTTTAGATCATGTTAAATCATTGTTTTACATTTTACATACAGTTTATACTCTACAACATAGTTGTAGAGTATACTCTTTAGTTGTATTCTATGAGCTAGTAGTTTTTTCTCTTTACAGCCTATTTCTCTACTTTTTACTCTAGTATATTTTTAAAACAGCTAGTAAGGTGTACTATAATGCCACCAAGACCTAGGTGGCCTCCATGGCCCGAGTGATAGCATCTTGGCCTTTCATCCGTAGGTCCCTGGTTTGAATCCCACTCAGGTGTGGCATTTTCACACACGCTACAAATCATTCATCTTATCCTCTGAAGTAGTACTGGTGCAATAATGGCAAACAACAAGCAATAACAATGGTCCTGGAGGTTAAAAAAAAAACCTGTGTTAAAGTTTAAACTATAATTGTTTTTATTTGGAGATTTAATGCCTACGTTTCTGGAGTACTTTTTCCATTAAGGTTAAAAATTAATTATTCTGGACTTGAAGCCATATCATAATTAGTTACAAATCTCTCTAACTATATTAATTATATTTTAGATTTAATAACATTTTTTATGAAAAACAAAATTTTTTTTATTCTTAATTTCTTTGTTTATGGGATAAATTGGAGAGAGAGAAAACAGAATTTTTGTACCTAAATTAGAAAACAAGAGTTAGAGTGTAAGGAGAAAAAGTGAAGAGATTGGACTGAGGTGAGGAGTCAGCAAAGGATGTTGTTTATGACCTATTCACTTTAACTTTATCTAGAGGAAATAATTGATGAATACTGTGATATAGAAAGAGGAGTGAGTGTAGGTGGTAGAGGAATGGAATATCTTATATTTGCTGATAATACGGTTCTCTTAGCAGACAGGAAGGGGAGTAATTGAGATGTTGAAGGTCTTGTCAAAACATTGAAAAATATAGTATGAGAATAAATGATAGTAAGATCAAATAATAATAGGAAATGGTGAGAGGATATATAATAGACTGAACAGTGAGGAGGTAGAACAAATAGAACGGTTCAAGTATTTATGAAGTATACTAAATTGTGTGTTATGTAACAGAAGTAAAAGTTAGAATTCCAAAGGAAGAAAGATAAGAAGGTTGCCGGCCTCTGTGGCGCAAGTGGTAGGATCTCAGCTTTTCAACCAGAGGTCCTGGGTTCAACCCGAGGTTGTCTGGAAGGCAAATACCTAATGGTATTCCATTTTTTCCTCCAAAAAAAATATAAGAAGATTACTGTGTGTACCGTTAAATGAATTATTAAAAAATTGATTAGCAAAATGCTGTATATGAAGCATAGCATTGTACATTGCTGAAATATGGTCATTCAGGAAGGAAGATGTATTTCAATCCCTTAAAATGTAGATGTGAAGAAATATGGAAAGTACAGTATGATAAAGTATTAAGATATGGACAAATTAAGAAATGAAAAATTGCTGCAAAGGATTGAAAATTGAAGGCAGATGCTTAAAAAAATATAAGATTGGCTAGGAGAAGAGAATTTCCATTGAATGTTGCTATTGAGGGAATGTTGGAGGAAAGAAGAAAAAAGAGAAAGAAGATATCAGATGTTAGATTCAATTATCAGGAGAAGATGTGAACTGACACAGGTTTGTGAAGCATAGAAGACTACAAAGTGAGGATCTGCTAGAAGGCAGAACACAATTGATTGATCCTTGTTTTTAATTTGATTATTGGTTTTATGTGTTCTTGAATGAAAGTTATTAACTTTTCATCGTATAAATTTACAGAACTCTTCATTTCAGATGACCATTCTTAATAATAATAATTGTCTGGGATATTTACTTCAGTTTGATTAAACTTATGTCAACTATTGGGTAATATGTTTGCATCTAACATGAAAGTTTAAATTAAATTGAAAAATGTTAATAATTATTGATTGCATTTATTTCAGCAAGTTTTAGAATAATCTGATGATAAATGTTTATCATAAAGAGACTGTACTATATATTCATTCACTGTAGAATTTTTTGGTTCTGCTAAATTGAAAATGAGTATGAGTACAAGTGACCATGTAACTATTGTATACATTTTTAGTCAAATATTATGGGTACTAATTAATATATTTATAAATGAATTCAAATTAAATACTGCTTATTGATATTTTATTTGTCTGAATTTTATAATCCTATATAAAAATTAATGAGTGAATTACTTAATAATTTTATGAATTTGTACTTAAGAGTAAGATGTACTATAATGTCACCAAGACTTAGGTTGAACCGGTCTATGTGGCATGAGTAGTAGCATCTCCGCTTTTCATCTGTAGGTTCTGGGTTCAAATCCTGGTCAGACATGGCATTTTCACACATGCTATTAATCATTCATCTCATCCTCTGAAGAATACCTAATGGTGGTCTGGAGGTTAAAAAAAAAAAGACTCCACATGAATTAAAAAAATGCTTTTAGTTAGTTTAAATCCCTATGTTTCTGGTATGTATTAAAATCCCTAAGCTTTCATCAACTATTTTAAAAGCCTACTTGGTGCTGTAGTAGTGATTTGTTAAACTTAAGTTAAAGTATACCTTTTAACATTTCCTTTCCTGCTGTAACAAAATGTTATGATTTCTGTGTAGTGATTAATTATATAGCAAGGTTACAGATAAAATATTTTTTATATTGTATCTTGGAATATATCAAATTTTCTAGATAACATTAGAATAATATTTAATCAATAAAAATGTGTGTTAATGTAATTAAGATACAATTATCAATAGCAATTTAACTTTTTACTGAGTGGTTAGTCCAATCGTACCATACCGAATTGGTCTGTCCAATAGGCAGTTAATATATTGCATAATAAAAAAAAAAAATTATTGTAATTTTACTATATTATTGTAATTTTAGAATGATTATTCATCATCTTCTGTACCAACTACTGAAGCAGACTTGATGTTAAGATTGATGTTATCAAACAGTAACAATAAAATAACTACACCACATCAGGAACATAACAGTGATTCTAATTTCACTGACATTGACAATAATACTAATGTGTGTAATAATGCGACATCCAATATTAACAAGTAAGTATAATTAAGTTGGATTTTTTGTTTGCATTTTAATTGTTTTATATATTAATCTCCTAGGAGAGATAAGATTTGGCAATGAATGATCTTTTTTAAGAATGAGAAAAGAATTTCCATTTGTTGCATCCAAAGACTGCAGTGTAAAGAAAAATGTAATAAAAATAATGCTAATCTTATATTCATTTAAATATTTTATTAATAATCCTGAAGTCATAACAAAGATATCAATATATTTCATCCCACTTCAAGCAACAAGTAGTGTTTGGAAGAAATTGCTGATTCCAAACAAATGATTGACCATTCTTTGAACTTATTGAATGACATCTATGAATTTTCTGATTTTTATAATATAAGAGATTATCTCTAAAGTAAAGACTATTTCATTGTTTTTTACAATCAGAATACATTTTTTAAATTTATTCTGAAAACTTTGTAAATATTTTTTATTTTTCTTAAACTACATACCTTATACTACTTCACTACATATTTGCCACATGAATTAAAACTTTTATCTATTTATTTTTTTTATAGCGATATACCAGCTTCAATCTACCCTCGTTGTATTATTCTGTTGCCGTTCATTTAGCCATTGATTGCAGCATTTTTAAGTTCATCGTTATACGTGAATTGCTTACCACTCAAAAATTCTTTCAATTTCCCAAACAAATGGTAATCAAAAGAAGCTAAATCCAGACTATATGGTGGATTTTCGTAAATTTCCCATCCAAATGTTCTCAGTAAATCATATGTCAGATCCACAACATATGGACATGCATTATCATGATACATGATGATGCCGTCAATCAGCCACTCACGTTGCCGATTTTGAATGGCGCACCATAAAATATGTAGAGTTTCGTCTGCATTTATAGTCGTTCCATGTGACCTGAAATCAATCAGCAGTATGTCAGACTGATCCCAAGAGATTATGGCTGTCAGTTTGTGTCCAAATGGCTGTGGCTTGATCTTGGTTGGTCTGGTTGGTTATTCAGAATGACGCCATTCACTTAACTGTCATTTTCTCTCTAGTGTTTAAAAAGAACTTCATGTTTCATAACTGTTAACAATTGAATATAAGAAACTCATCACCTTCTCTGTGTAGTGCATCAAAAATTCCAAAGCAGATCCCATTCGGATTTTTTTTTATGTTCCATTAAGACATGTAGTACCCAACATGCACAAATCTTTCTGAAGCCTAGATGGTCATGAACAATGTGACCAATAACAGCTCTTGAAACATCAGGAAAAAGAAGGGCCAGGTCAAAATTGTTGAGCGACGACTTTTCTGATTTCATCATTGTCGCATTTCAGTAAGTTGTTGGTGATTATCAAGAGTCTCCCTGAACGTTTTTTATCATGCACATTAATTAGTATTTCTAAAACTTTCACACCATTTTTGGACATTTCTTTCATTCATTTCATTGTATTTGTACACAGCAACCAACTGCCTATGAATTTCAGCCAGCGTAATGTTTTGATAGTTTAAAAATATGAACTCCACGTATTTCACTGTCTGTGGCAACATTAATGTTCCTATTCATTTTATAACGTAATAGCTCACACCAAAGATACTACAGCATGACAATGCAGTATGCATATTACTAGTATGGTTGTGAATGACTTGGGTTCGCCTACCTTAAGGAGAGAAATTTCCTATCAGTCTTTATTTTAGAGATATCCCTCATGCATTAGCTGCACATCCAAATTTATTTTGTTTTTAATTTTTCATATTATTTTGTCCATTTTCATATAAGCGTAAGTGGATGGTATTTTTCAAATTGTTAGCTCATTATATATTTTTTTTATAATCTGGTAAAGCTGTCAGTTTTGGTAAGAAGACTCTTCATAGTTTGCATTTTGAAATCAAGGCCTATTTCATTTGTTTTATATATTTATTCCTTTTCATAGCTTTCTGTAATGTATTTTTTGAATTCAACTTGTGAGTTATATTAATAGATAATTACTTCCTATTTAAATCTACATATCTGATGATACCAACGCAAAAGCTTTTACTGTCGGCCTCCGTGGTAGTGTTTCAGCCTTTCATCCGTAGGTCCCAGGTTCGAATCCCAGTCAGGCATGGTATTTTCATACAAGCTACAAATCATTCATCTCATCCTCTGTAAATATACCTGATAGTGGTTCCGAAGGTTAAAAAAAAAGCTTTTGCGTTTGTATCATCAGACATGTAGATTTAAATAGGAAGTAATTATCTATTAATATAACTGACAAGTTGAATTCAAAAAATACATTACAAAAAGCTATGAAAAGGAATAAATATATGAAACAAATGAAATAGGCCTTAATTTTAAAATTCAAGTATGAAGTGTCTTGTTATCAAAACTGACAGATTTACCAGATTATAAAAAGAATATATAATGGGCTAATAATTAGAAAATTACCATCCACTTATGCTTATATGAAAATGGAGAAAATAATATGAAAAGTACTAATAGTTAGTACTGTAATCGCAGAAAATTACCGCAGAACTCTGTAGTCACCTGGTTACTAGCATGAAATATGCTTTCTGTATAATGGACTTTGATAAAGCACCATCCTTTTCTTGTTAGTGAGGAAACCAGATATATTTTTAGTCATACTTCATTTAGCATTTCATAATTGAAGTTCATTATTTTATCCTATGGTTGGCTATTCCTTAGTTTTGCATAGAATTTTAATAGCTCTTTTCCCTTTACTTATTCACTAAGTTATTCTAACAATTGAATTTGTTGCAACAATTTGCAATGATTCATGTTTTCAGTTCTTACTGTGAATACCTATTTTTTTATAACAAATTTAATGGAAACAGTAATTCTTAAAAGTAAAATATTAATTGAATAAATCTTCTCTGTTACAGGTGGAAAGAACTTTCACCTTGATTGATGAAAAATCATTAAATATTTCAAATATTTAGCACATTATTACTAAGTAGTCTTTTACATTGCATATAATATACAGTTTACATAATATTTTGAATAATTAATGTTGTTGCAACAATGTATCTTTTGCAGTGCTGCAATTATTTATATCAGTGTAGTTAAACTCCTATTACATTTATTTTATTTATTTAAAAATTACAAAATTCAATACAATGATATAGAAGTATTACACTAAAATTACTTTTATTATATATAAATTTGAATTCAATTTAGTTATATTTATTATTTACTTGAATAATTCTGTTAGGATTTTTGGTATATTTACTGGACAAATTGTAACATATTTGGTAAATAAGTTCATGGAAAAAATAAATAAATGTAATTTCATGTTAAGTATTCAGAAATCGATCTTGCTGTGGAAAATATATGGTCACTATCCAGCGCTGTACATTTTTTTTGCTGTCTTTCTAAAATTAAATAGTTCAGATTTTAGTTTTTTTATTGTTCTATGATGTGTACATTATTTTTTTGCTTTCAAAGATCTGTTTGCTTTATGGTAAGGTGTTATTGCATCTTGAACATTTTCTCTCTGTACAACATTTATTCATATGGTCTTTGTTGATATTTTCATCATTCTTTTCATATTTCTACTTTAATATGTTAAAATTTAACATTAATATTAAATTAAATAGTAATTAAACATTAGTAATAGTAATATTAAACAGTAATTTAATTACTATTCCAGTATTCTATTTTAATGAGTATTGTTTAGCATTTGTTTTCTGAACCACAGTTTTCATGTGATTTGTTTTCTTTTCATTAAAGCGGATGCTTGTTTGGCTTTGTCGTCATCTGTCATCACAACTACTTTAAAATTTTACTTTTTATTTTTTTTAGTTTACCTATTGGTTGTAATTTCTAACAGAACTACTACAAATTATGTTAAGTATTGGATTTTGATTTTAGAACCTCAATAGAAAAGTGGTAATGTTTTAATTAGGTAGGTATTGCAGCAATTTTTCCCCAATTTCCGCTGAGAAGTGTGCAACCTAAGTTATATGATGTCTTATATTGACAAACTAACATTGGAAGTACTTTACAAGGCAACTTCAGCAATTATGATTTAAACTGTGGCTCTACACAGGGAGTGTGCCGGTGGAGATTTAGTCATGGTTAGATGCAGAGCAACAAGTTATTATTTTACTTGTTGGAAATGTAGATGGATGTATAAGAGTTAGATTCTGTTTTGTTGGCAAAATGGCATTCATTATTATTATTATTATATTCAGATGAATGTTACCCATTTTGAAGAATTGTTCAGAAAAGTGTTAATCCTTCTTCCATAAAAATCAGCTGTTGTTTTGGACATGCGACCACACAATACTTGAAATTTGAAAATAAAAACTGAAACATGCTGTGCAATAAGTCACATTATTCGGTTAGAAAAAAATTTAATCTCTTATTGGTGTTTCAAATCTTGCATCTTTAATGAAATTTGCATTTATTAATCGTGGTAAAACATTTTTTGAAATGCTATAAAAGAAATGTGATATTATTGGTAAACTTTTTATGACCGGATGTCAGGTTACTGTTGTTGCCAGTGATTTATTGTGAATTGAACGCCATAGAATTAATTTGGGCAGCTATTAAAAGTAGAATAGCAAGTGTTAACATGGCCAAAATACACAAACAGGGAAATAGCCCTAACATGCCTTGTAACTATGCAAGACTGAATTGTAGGTAGTCGCACTTGAGCTGTTGAAGAAATGTAAAAACAAATAAAATCTAAAAACAAAAGAGAACATAGGAAGCTATGAAAAATTAAAACTCAACAAATTAAAAAAAAACTAAACTTACTTCTTTTGTAAGGTTAAAAATAAATAAATAGGTAATGTAATAAATATTTTCTGTAAGGTTAAAAATAAACAACCGCTTTGAACAATAAATTAGTCCTATAATAATTAACTACCAGTCAGAAAAAAAAGGTATGTTTAAATTAATTACTAAAAGAAAGGAAAAAGAATAAAGTAAAAGGTCTAAGCCAATATATATTACTAAGCAGGGCTATATGAAACTTATAGAAACAATTTGGCAACAATATAACCATAGGCAAACAGCCAAGAGAAAAACTAATCTATTCCAGACTTGCTGTCTACAACTTTTCCCTCATTTAGCAGCTCAGTTATTTCTTCAAAATTAAAAATCTCTAAAAAAAAAAATCAGGTCAGCAACATCTTTTAAAGAATATGATATTATCAATTTAAAAAAAGGATGAAGAGATTAAGCCTTGGACTCTTTCTTCTATATCATATAGTTGTTAAGATAAAATGGTTTTACATATTTAATAACAACTCATAAATGATTAAATGTAGAGATCTGGAATTTAAAGTGTGATTAGTTAATAGAATCAAGTACCCTTGTATTAAAAATTAGAGCAGGTTTGGTGTGGTAGTTCTGTAGTTCTTAAGCAGAAATATAAAAAAAATTGATATATTTTTTGTTCTTAGAGAAAAAATATATCTTAAAAAGTTAATAAAAATGAAAGTTTAACTTATCAAATGCAGAATACAATTAAGTAAATTTTGATGTGACTTGTTTTTAAGTCATATGGATAGTTTGTTTTTCATAAGGCTTCACACTCAAGTACATGATTTCTACATATTTAGAAAAGTTAGTTAATGAATGTAGATAACTAAGCCATATGAAGATAACAATCTTTTACGTGAATGAAGTTAAAGCCAGTCCCATGGTGGAATTACAAATATGACATCATTTTAAAGGCTATCTTACTAATCCTTTATTGATTTAACTTTTTAATCATTAATTTTACGAATGGACTTAAATACTGGTATTACATAAAGATTAATCAAGAATTCAATTAAAAAAAAACATGAATTGAGTTATATTCTTCGGAATTTAAAATAAAATTATTGTTTTTATAAGTAAGGTATATTACAAATTAAATATAAAAAAATTAATATTTTACTAAAACACCCTTCTCCCATATGTAATGTACTAAAGTTAGATTACATCATTTTTATGTGGTTCCTTATTTAATTTTTAAGCTCTGAATATGTTAAGAATAAAAATTATGTACATAGTTGAAAGTTGTATAAATTTCAGTACAAAATAAAATATCTTATAAAGATGGGCTTATGACTATTGATTACTAGGTATGATTATGTTATTGAATGAAGTGATTGAGTAATTTATATGTTTTTTTTTTTGTTTTTTAAATAGTGGTTATAATATTCAGGTTAATAGTAGTCCATCATGTCATCATCATCATGTT
Source organism: Zanna intricata (assembly GCA_010016005.3). NCBI lineage: Eukaryota > Metazoa > Arthropoda > Insecta > Hemiptera > Fulgoridae > Zanna > Zanna intricata. The sequence goes on along the minus strand of JAAAKQ030000006.1, from coordinate 29,210 downwards.
GCTAATTCATCACATCACTATAGCACACGAAGTACTATACCGAATAACTTTAAGGGTATTAGTTGCTGTTCATCTAAAGTTCCAAGCAACAGCAATAGCAATGCAAGCTCAATTGATCTGGAGTGGGAACCTGAAGGTAAATTATTAACAATTAAAAATGTTATTATCACTATGAAGTTTAAGTTGGTGTATTTTTTTGGTACTAGTAGAGTATATAATTAAGCAAATCAATCTTAAATGAAGTAATTCCAGTAGATTTTTGACATTAAAAAACAGTAGGTGCTTTTTACCTTTCTCTCTCTCTCCCCCCTCCTTCCTCCCCCTTCACTCACTCTCTCTCTTTCTTTCTTTATTTCTCTTCTCTCTCTTCATCTTCAAATGAAAATGCTTACTTTTCACCATAATCCTCCTTTACTTATATGCTCTTAGTCCATCTTATAACCAGCTTTTAGTTTCTTTCTGAAATAAACTTCTCAGTCTAGTGCATAGTCAGCTTTGCACTGTTTTCATAACTCTTCATCAGAACAAAATTGGTTCCATAACAGCTGTTCTTTCAGTGGGCCAGAAAGTTTAAAATCACTTGGGAGTCACATTGGGAGTTGTGGTGGTCGTCCAGCAATTCAAATTGTGATATTACAGGTATGGCATTGTTTATTGGACATAATAAGTTAAGTATTATCCCGAAGCATAATCAGTCTTTTTGGACTTGATTTTTGCCTTCAGTGATCATAGTACCTCAAATTAGTTTTCATTATTCCTTGTTTCACCTTTAGGTGTGAAGAGATTAAAAATTGGATCTTCCATTCCCAACTTTTCTTTTCCTATTATCACCTTTTCTGCCAGATATGTGAGTTTTTAATTTTTTTTTTAATCTTGGAGATTAAGGATATTTATAGACTAAACTTTGTCATTTACTTTCAGGATTAAAGTAATAGTAATAGATTTGGATCTCATGAATGGTTATTATCCACTTTAGAAATATCTCTTTCGTCCTCATGATGTTTTGAAAAATTTCTGAAACATTTTCAAATTATTTTCTTTGACAATATTTGTCAGTTAATGTAGAACCCAGCAAGCATAGATGTTTTGTAAGTTTGACGAATCGTGGATAATAAAATGCAAACAGTGACTTATATTCAACTCCCTTTCAACTTTATAAACTTTAATTCATTGATTATTGTAAATAATTTGTTAAACCTTTTTGATATTGTCATTCTTCTTTGAAGTGGACTTATCTTTTCACTGTTCATTACAGAATAAAAAGCTATACTGTTCACATTTCTTCCTTTGTGGAATGGGATAAAAAATTCAACTTTTAAACTACATAAACAGCTAATGTCTAAACAATATTTTCAATTAATAGGTGATATGAGGATATGATTTATAGTAGAACAGGCGGTGTTGTAAGACATGGAAGGGAAATTAAATAAAATGTCAAAATTATCAAATTAAATTCTTCTGTGTTTTAGTTTAACTACTTATATAAGAAAAAATGCATTTAAGGTTCCAAATCTAGTATTTTTTATGCAACTCTTAAGCATTCACAGTAATCAGATGCCAGCTTGTAATTAATGAATTGAATCGGTGTGGATAATTCTTAGCTGTAAATCTTAGTAGAAAATATATTACAGCTGTTAAAATGTATTATTTTTAGTTTATTTTTTATTATTAAAGCATATTTTTTCCAAGATTACTTTTTTTTTACATTCGATCTGAATATTTTTTCAGGTAATGGGGTGGCTGTTGAGTTAATAAATAAAACTAAATTGTCAATGTGTCAACAACAGTCGAGTGAAGAATCTGTAGAAGTTTCATTGTTGAGCTCTGCTGAATCTTTAGAATGGGATTCTGGAGAGGGTGCAGGTGTTTTAGATTCGGATACTGAACAGCTTTTACAAGAGATTGAGAGGCTTACAGCAAGAGCTTTAAAGGAGACTGGATGTGATTGTGAATTTGAATGTGATAATGGCAATAAGAGCACTGTAAATGATTCTTACTCAAACAGATAGTATATATTTTATAAGCTGTTCAGTTCTAAACAAATGTATATTTTTTTAAATTTTACTACAGTAATTAATGGAGTTGAAAATTGAATAGAAAACTTTTTATAACTTACTATATCCACTCTCATTACAATTAATGTGCAGGCTTTGAAGTATTTAATAGAAATTATTTTTTTTTAATGTTTATTTCATACATAACTATGAAGTAGGTTGTTTAATGAAAGTTAAATTACAACGATGTTAGACATAGCATTTTCTTCTGTTGTAATTGTATATATTTTTCTACAGCCATCTGCCTGTTGATTTAAATTTAATTTAAAATGGTTGTGAAGTATATTGCCTTGATATGACAATAACATATCATGACCTAAAGTGGCTCATATTTATCAATTTTAATATTTATATTAAATTTTTTCATTTATTTCAGAGATTTAAAAATTAATGTTGACTATAATTTTGAAAATAAAAGTTAACATTTTAAATTTTGATGTATTTTTTTTTATATTGTGTACATTTAATAAACTCAGTTTATGAAATTTATGGATGTTAAAAACAAAATTAGATTTTTTTTTTAAAATTATTAAAATTTTTGTTTTAATGTAGGAAAAGATCCTATGTAATTAATCTGTTTAAACTAATTTACTACTGTGTAGGGAAATGTAGGAATCTTCTTTTAAGATTGGTATGTTATGCCAGTATAATGACGCAAGGAATCTTTCATGTTCATTATTCCAGTTTCAAGCTTTTTTTTTTTTTTTTTTGAGTAGGTGTTACACTCAATTGAATACACTCAATTAAGTTTTGCATTTATTTTCAAAGTCTTACTGAGTATTGTAATTTAAAAAAAAAAAATTGAAAATAGTCAGTGGTTGAGGTCTTGATTTATTAAATTATTTGCTTATAAAATGTAAGCTAGGTATATAACAAAATTTTCTGATGTTCACCTTTAATTTGCAAAAGTGGACAAAAGACTTTTTACAGTTGTAAAAATATCTGATTACTTATTTACTTTGTCACAAGGATGTGACAATCTGTCGCCTGATTGTTTCATTGTTTATTCTAAAACATGTATTTCACATATCAATGTTTAAATTATTTGTCTTTAATATTTGATTTTTTCTATTTTAAAAATGTGTGCTGTTCGTAAAAATTATTACATCTCATAACTTTAGCTGTTTCAGTTATCTAACCTTCACTTTTTAGTTTTTTTCTAAAGAGTGTTTGTATTACAATTATTTTTATTTATGTAACTTGCCTTTAACTTATACATACTCTATTACTTAGACTATTTGGTTGACCAATCATAAGCTTTCTTAGGAGAGATATAGCACATATTACTTAAATTTGCTAAACTTCCTAAATTATTATTAATTGAAGAATTTTCTATCACTTGAAATCACTATAAAAGTGAATGTTTATGTTACTAATAAGTTGTTGAATAAAACAAAGTAGTAGATTTCTTGCTTTTAACAATTAAAAAGATTGTAGGAAATAAAATTGTTTATTCAATCAAAATTCTGATTTAGAATTTGTTGATTCAAACAAAATAGCAGTTTCTTGCTTGAACCAGTTAAAACATCTGAAAATAATTTGTTGCTGCAGAGATTTTGTTGAGAAACGTTTGATTGAAAGTATCATAAAAATAAATTTGGCTGGTAAACAGTTCTAGAAATTAGTTTATTTCTTTGTATGACTTATTTCACCATCAAATAAGATGTTGTTATTTAATATATCATAATTACATCTTTGCAGACTTATTTAGCACTTGCTGTTAGTCAAATTTATATGTCAAAGTGATGGTAATAAGTAACATTAAAACCGAGGTTATTTAATGAGGTTATAGAAAAGAGATTTGAACATTTGGGTTTGAAGAAAGTAACTTACTAATATAATTATATCAGACTGCAGAGCATTTCTTGTACAAAGTGTATCATGAATTTTTTCTGGAACTTTCATAACCAATTCTACTCATGAAAATAATGGAAAAGTACATACAAACATATGTTCTAAAATTCAGCTACCCCAGTGAAGTGAGGTTGTTCTGAAATTTTTAGGATATTAGATAAGGGGCAGTATTAGTGATTTTTTATGATTTTTAATCTGAAAAATTGAATAAAATAGGTTCTAGAACTTTATCTGAGAAATATGGGGTAAAAATCCCTGTTTTTTTTGTGTTTGACATTTAATAACTTTGTTAAACGGGTAATAAACATATAAAGATTTTAAACGAATCTTGTAATGAATTTAATTCTGAACAAAATGATGTAAGATAAGTTGAATAAAACAAAGAAAAGTTAGAAAAAGTAGGATTTTGTTAGGGAGAGTACGTTACTACATTTACCAGAAAAGTACTTATTAATGAAACTATTGTGTATGTACTTATTTAACAAAAACCAAATACTTTTTTAGTGATGTAAAAAATTTTTAAAAACAAAATTTATTTTTAAAAAATTTTAAAAACTGGAAATTACTCATTAATTGTAAAATAAAAATTACTTGAATAATAATTTTTTTCATTAAGACAGAAACACAATAAATTATTTAAAAAACTATTTTTTTCAAAGTTGGCAATAAAATAACAGTT
>JAAAKQ030000005.1:58570-69782 GCA_010016005.3 Zanna intricata | reverse complement strand
TAAATAATTAAAAACTACATACCTTGTCTATTAATGATGAAACTCCTTGCACACAAACAAAATACGTTTATGTTGATATCTAAAGAAATTTTTTTTTGCAATTAAAACTGATGCTCGAGTGCACAATTATATCACTTTGAACTCAATTTTTTTTACATATAATCACGTCAATTTGGTCGCTAATAATAGATGAATTAAATACGCACACAAGACGATGTTTACTCTCTGATAGTCAGAACAGGAATGATGAAACTGCCGTCAAGTAGGTCACTTATATATGATACAACAAAATTGGATTTAACCGGTTCAAACCAACCTAAATGAAGATAAAATTGGTTTTTTCAAGTTTTAAAGTGTGTTTGTGAGTAGATAAAATTGTGTCCATTCCTAGAATATAGGATGTGATAAGATAGAAAGTAATCAATTGTTTTTTAGATAAGTGTGAAATAAACGGGTGTTTTTTGTTAAACGGATTCACCATTATGCATGCGTAAATACTTTGGAATCTGAGCACTGTGACTGGATGAAAGTCGGGTGTGGTAATCTTTCAAGTGGACTTCAGTCACAGTCGTCAGCTGTCGCTTCAGTCGAGTTCCGAATCTCAAACGGTGAACATCCCTCCGTCGCTCCGTTGCTACGTGCACGCGAACACACAAGCAAGAGCCTGGTGACTTATTCTCTGGATTATTTTACGATTTCTGCGATTACCCCGTCTCTTAATCTCGCTCCTGACCCGAGGTATGGATTTTTGAAAAAATAACATTTTTAAAATTTTCAAAAATTATTCAATTTGTAATTTTGGGTTTAGAGAGCCCGGATTAAAACTACGAATTATTTCAATTTTTTCAGAATTTAAGCGTTTATCCCTTTTTTTAATCTCGTTCCGGATCCGAGATATTCGAATTTCTAATATTTAAACAGTATGGAAAGACATTTGTTTTAAATTATTTTTCCGTTATGTATAAACTATTTTATATAAATATGTTTACGAGGAAAAAAACAAATAGAAAAATCGAATAATCATCGTGTCACTTATTGCGTAATACCAAATGTGCACGCTAAGGAAAAAAATTCTTTATGGCGTCAATTCTTTGAATTAGTAAATTAATTATTTATCGCGTCTATTCTTGGATCACCGGATGTGGTGTTGATAAGCATGTTCAAACATGTTCTGGAATCTGAGCGCTGTGATTAGTCGGCTTTAGAATCGCTGCTCTGTGATTGGCTGAAAGCCGGGTGTGGCAATCTTTCAAGTCGACTTAGGCCGCAGTCGTCAGCTGTCAGTCGAGCTCCGAAACTTAAACGGTGAACATTGCTGCGTCCATTGCTGCTCGCACGCGAACACACAAACACGAGTCGCCTCCTGGTGTTCGTCGACGAGGTCCTCGACACGGCGACGACGCCTCCCGATGAGGAAGCCACGACGACCAGGATCGTCCTCGAGGTACGCGCCCTGAGGGGCGGGGTAAGCCCCCGCTACATCAGCTTCAGTCGCCCGACGCGTACACCGGCTGCCGCTCCGCTCCAACGCGCACACCGCCTCCTGGAGCTCGATCCACGACGAGAACCTCGTCAGCGACGACGTTTCCCGGTGTAGAGTCCACGACGGTCAGGATCGTCCTCAAGGTACGTCTATATATTTATTTAAACATACACACACACACACATATATTGAAAGAGTGAGGCAAACATATCTATAAATAATACGTTTTTTTTTCAATCGCTGGAAGCAGTCGCCATCTTGCAAGATAGCGCGCCGAAGGAGATATTTATCGTCGACGGCGACGACTTATGTCGAACAAATTTCACTAGCCGTGTCAGGGAGCCACTGTAGCTGGTCGGTTTAAGGCGTCAGTCAGTCGCCTCCCGCCGTGATTCGGTTCGAATCCTAGCCAGACCGCTTTTTTCGCTTTAAATATTTTTTATTAATTCGATTCTACCGCCAAAAACCTCAGCTTGTACACAATACCAACTTTACAAATATTAAACAATATTTAAAACAAAAATAAGGTGGCAGCTCTGCGGAATTTCAAATCTCCCGGTCCAACCCGACCTGGGAAAAGGGAAATTCCCAGAGGGAAAAAGGGAAATTCCAAGATGGCCGATTGCGACACTAGCGTTCCTCGCGGAAACGAGGGATACTATTGACGCAGTGTTGGAATTTATCCACTACTAAACTGCAAGACATCTAGACTGTGTTTTTGAAAAGAATACTTTACTTTCACAGTGGTTTCAGCGCAATAGCTATATACACAAATATCAAATCACTACTGTGCTAAACATTTACGTGATGCTACGAGAATTTGAAATTTCAGTACTAGGAAAAGAGGAAATTTTATACTTTGGTATCTAATTTAACTTTTCGAGTCGAGAACTACAAAATTTGTCCCTTTGTTGGTTTTTCTTGAAATTCTGGGTAACCTTATTAATATTTGTGGTAGAAATTTATGAAATGTCTTTTGGAAAATGTAGGCTCTCAAATCGATGTTCGATTTTTTTTATCTGAAGTTCGTTAAAGTGTCTTGAGGTGTGTTTATTTTATTTCCCTCAAGGATCATTGTATACAATAATACATATACATGTATATATGATTGTACGTACTAATAAGTCAGATAAATCAATAATAACACAAACATTAACCGTTATATCACACACATATTGTGTGGGTGTGCGTATATGTATATATACATATACGGGAGGTTATCTCTAAAGACCATTTCATTGTAAAAATATTCATTCTGAAAACTTTATAAATATTTTTTATTTTTGTTAAACTACATACCTTATACTTCTTCCTTATATAATTGCCAGATGAATTAACATATTTATCGTAGCAATACACCAGCTTCAATATACTCTCGTATTATTCTGTTGGTAGTCCATTTACCCACTGAAGTTCATCACCCGCGAATTGCTTACCACTCAAAAATGAATTCAATTTCCCAAACAAGAGGTAATCAAAAGGAACTAAGTTCGAACTATATGGTGGATGAACGTAAATTCCCATCCAAATGTTCTCAGTAAATCGCGTGTCGGACCCGCAACATATGGACCTGAATTATTGTGTAACAGGACGATACCATCGGTCAGCCGCCCAGGTCATCGATTTTGAATGGCGCGCCGTTACTTACGTAGGGTTTCGCAGTAGGTTTCTGCATTTATACTCGCTCCATGTAGCATGAAATCAATCAGCAGTATGCCACACCGATCCCAAAAGACTGTGGCCATGAGTTTGTGTTCAAATGGCTGTGGCTTGACATTTGTTGTTATAGTTGGTGACGCCATTCACTTGACTGCCGTTTTATCTTTGGCGTGTAATAAGAAAACAATGTCTCATTGCCGGTAACAATTGATTTAAGGAACTCGTCACCTTTTTCGGTGTAGCGCATCAAAAATTCGAAAGCAGATCCCTTTCGAATTTTTTTGTGACGTTCCATTAAGACGTGCGGCCCCAACATGCACAAACCTCTCAGAAGCCTAAATGGTGATGAAAAGTGCAACCAATAACAGCTCTTTAAAAATCAGGAAAAAGATTTTCCGGATCGGAAATAGTTGAGCGACGATCTTTTCTGATTTCATCATCGTCGCGTTTCAACAAGTATACTCGGTGATTATCGAGAGCTTACCCGACCGTCAATCATCATGCATATTAATTCTCTTATTTCTAAACTTTTCACGCCATTTTCGGACGTTTCTTTCATTCATTACATTATCACCGTACAGAGCAACGTATGAATTTCAGCCGGATTAACTATCAATGGTTTAGAACATGTATTTCAGAGTCGGCGGCAACATCGATTTTCTGATTCATTTTATAATGTAGACACGTAATTAAATATACTACAACGCGATAACTTACAGACAACAATACAGTGTGTACATTACTAGCGTGGCCATCAGTGACATGTGTTTGCTAACCTTAAGGAGAGATCTCCTAGCGGTCTTTACTTTAGAGATATTCCTCGCTCGTGTGTGCGTGCGTGCGTGCGTGTGTGTGTGTGTGCGCTTGTTGAAATAATTATTGTAATCATTAATTAAAATAAAAACAATTAATTGAAAATGAATTACATCAAAGTAATAACAATGAAGCCATTTAATAAAAGCCATTATAAGTAGATTAAAATTAATTAAGATTAATAATTCCTAATTTCAAAGACAAAAGAAGCAAGTCTTTTTAAAAATTACAAACAATAAAAATGGGAAAAATATCCTTAACAAAAATTCTAAATATTTTATTTTAAAGGTATTGTTATATTACACGTAAACTAGACAGACTGATTTTACGGTAGTCCACACGTTTAATTTCTCGAGAGAAATGAATAAATTAAAAGAGCAAATAATATGACATTGTAAAAACAAAAGGACATGTTTCATTAATAATTTTAATATTTATGAAATATTCAACAATACTGAAATAATTTTGTTCGATTTAGTTAATATGCATTCAGAAAAAATATTTAACAAATAAGTAAAACATAATAATGATGGCAAATTTACCTATAATTTCGTATTACTGATGGGATGCATAATTAGTTATAAATTTTCTGAAATGTTTTTACAAGTGTCTGATAAATTGGTAATTAATATAATATTTTATTAAAGATACGTTGATGATTGTTTAGCGCTAATAAATCGGAGAGTGGATAAGAATAAAATTCTAAATTTAACACTGAACCGCATAATGAAATTCATTATAAAATAGAAGAAGAGATATTTGATATTACACATACTTTTATGTAAAAATTAATAAAAAAAAAAACACAATTAAATATTACTATAGAAAAGACAGGAAAGTAAGTGACCAATCTGATACCAACATAACAACAAAAATTGAAAGAGGAGTTTCGTTTAAAAGAGGTACTAAATCCATATCAACACAGAAATAAAGAATAAAAAATTGTCTGTATACCATAACATACTGAGCATCCTTAAATGTACAACGTAAGAAAATAACCATTTTAGGACATTTTTAATAGCGCAGAAAGGATTATACAAAACCTAAAGTATACAAATAGATATAGCCTATGATTATATTAATAATAAATACGACTTTCCAAATTAAATGATGTAAAATTATTAATTCAATTAAAAAAAGGAAAAAATAAATTAAATAAACATGTGTTAAACATATTCAAGAACCAAAATCGGTTAAAATTAAAGATTCTAGTAGAAGAAGAAGCATTAGAAATTTTAGTAGAAGTAACACAGGCTATAAATTCAATCACAAAACGAGAATGCTTCGGGAACAATTAATGTTGCTATCAAGATGCTGAAAGCTGGTGGCAAAATATTGCACCACCACTACTCAGCACTTGAAAAACTATACTCAAGATGCCTCAATGACCGTTAGTCTTAGCGGACCTCAAAGTTGGAGCTGAAGTGGGAGATTAGAGGTTATACTCGGCTCCCGAACGAACCAGACCTGAGGTTTTCTAGGACAGTTTTATTATTGGTGTTTGCACTCTAATCTATAACTTGTTTTTGCCATCGTGGCAACTAAAGATGATGTAGCTGTATTGTGCGTAAAGTGAAGTATACATTGCTTAGCAGCTGACAATAGAGTTAGGCGCGGGGTCTTCCTGCGCCTAACTCTAGAGTTAGGCAGGGGGTTCCGCGGGTCGAGAAGGGCAGTTTCTGAAGATTACGTGTTAATATAATAAAGATGTCCTATGCCTTCGCAGAAGGCATCGGACATCCTGCGAAATTTACTGATGTAATGTCTCTCGAGGCTTTGCATCAGCAGCATCTCTCCGAGGCCGACTGATGACTGTGGAATGTGATCAGATTGAAGGCATAAAGACGACCTCCCGTAAAACCAACAATGGCTAGGAACGAAGGGGGAGGTGTGGCAACCGGCAATGCCACGAGGTGGGTTGTCTTCTCCCTTCGGGGGGAATGGAGATGCCTCAAAGACCAAAAGATTCCGAATCTATGGAAAAATGCTGAAGTGATTCTTTTACACAAGAAATAAACTCAGGAAGACCTGAAGAATTATCACCCAGTAAGCCACCTTTCAGTTATTTACAAGGTTATCACTAAAATAACAAAAAAAAAAAAAAATGCTAACAGCACTGAATGAATCAAAACTAAAGAAAAAAGCAGGCTTCAAAAGTGGTTTTATCACAATGGATCACATCCAGGTTGTTCAGAAAGTCATTGAAAGACAAAGATATCATGTCTCTGTTTATGGCTTTTATCGACTACGAAAAGGCATTTGATTGGGTAACAATGCAAGCCTTAATTGGTTATGCAATGCCAATTAAGCATTGCATAACCAAAATGTTTTTCAGCCTACATAAACGTGTTTTAATCGATATACGCAGAAGAAAAACTACTATCTGTATCAACGAACATAATGTTAAGATAAATGTGCAAGCATCTATTTAGATTGCTTGAGATTCGCAGATGACATTCTCTTCAAAAAAGAACCAGTAGAACTACAGAAACACATACAAGAAATGCAGTTGGCTGGTGAACACTATTGTCTAGGATGAACCTTAAAAAGAGCCACGCAAAGTTTTATATGTTTTCCGAGGAAAGAATGAATCTTGTTTCTGTAGAAGAATTCGTCTAGGTAGATCATTTTATAATATATATCTTGGCCAACGAATGTCAGCTGAAGATGACAAATCAAACAAGTTGAACAACGAGTTAAGCTCGTTGGGTGGAAGGTGTACGGGAGACTTAACATCGTTTTTAAGAACAAACTCCCCTTTTACCTTTGAAAATCCATCTAAAGTCAGGGAAATAGGACGGTAACTATTGGAATTTATTCAGATTTTTATTTTTTTTTAGACTTAGAACAATATGTGATTTCTTCCACCGCTACGGGTATATTCCATCCTACCATATCTGACTATATAATTCTAACAGTCTAAAGTTTGCTGCAGTGCTTAGCTGTCTGATCATGACATAATGTATTTCGTCCAAACTTGAAGCTCTACTGCCGGTTTTCTCCATCGCTTTCACAAGTCTTACTATTTTGAATGATATATTACATGAAAAACTCATTTCAGTTCCGAAATTTAACTGAACCTCGGTGTTCTGTTTTTGGCTTCTAAAAGATTCATTAAAATTAGTCGTTTTACTAGCTTCTTGCTACTGATTGGCTAATAATTCAGCGATTTTTTTTTTGAATATCATCTTCGTAAATGTAGGTTATGGGAGGAAAATTCTTACGCCCACAAATAACCTTCATTTTTCCAAACGTCTGATGCAGTCGAGTTTTTGGTAATAGATGACACTTATTGTTGCTAGGATCGTTTTTTTAGAATCAGTTATTCGTCTTTTAGAAAATGTTTTGTAAGACAATCAGAATTTCTAATGTTGGACTTTCTTGAGATCTGATCGTTGAATGCCTTTTTCTTTCTTTTTGTGGCTTATTTCACAATTCCACTACGGAACGGGTGGCTTCTTGAGTTTCCTCGGCATTCCTGGAAATGTATCTTGATGCCGAATCAAATATAGCATTCGTTGCAGCATCTACTTAATTTTCGATAACTCCAGTTGTTTCTGGGAGATGATGATGATAATAATAGTAATAATAATATTAATTATTATTATTATAGGGAGCCGAATTGATGCTGATCATCAAGCAGTACCAGGATCGGGACGATTCCCAATGGTCCCGGGACTCGCTCAGAACTGCCGCAATTTGGATCCCGTATCGCAGCAGACCCCAAGTTCGGAGGCACGGCGCAGGCGAGGGTTTCGTTTAGGGTAGGTTGAACAGGTTTCGTTTAGGGAGGGTTCTGCGGTAGGGTGACAATTTTTAGTTGTTACTTCACCTTGAATGACCCGATAGCGGACTTTTGCTGGAAGGATGACACAATGAAAGATGTTGTCCTTGGTGGTGGGGTGGTGGTAGCTGGGGACTTAAACTCTGGGCGATGGAGTAGGTATGGCGCATACCGACTTCGAAGGGAAATACGTCCTGCATGTGGCGGCACGTACTGGATTCATGGTTCTCAGTACAGGGAATACGACGACCTTCCGCCATCAAGGATATTCGGAAACCATTCCCGATATTTCTCTTGCCTCCGGAGTGCTGCAGTCAGCGGTACAAGAAAAAAATTTCTTACAAGAAAAAAAAGTCCTTACAAGAAAAAATAAAAAAAATATTTAGAATAAAACCCTATTAGAGGTGACTAAAATACCAGTTTCTATGTTAAATATAAGTAACATTGAATTAAAAAAATTTTTTTGAAATGGTTCTTTGTTTACATGGTTCTAGTAAAATTTAATATATATAAAAACCGAATTTACATGGAATTGAATTATTGTCGTAATTGTTAGCATTTGTTATAAACGGTGATATCAGCGATATAAACATTTTATCTCTTCTGATCTAACTTAAATAAAAACTATCCTCCTTCAATTAAAAAAAACATCCTATATATTCATTGAATTGTGTTTGAGATAAAGTTTGAAAATATTTTGTTTGGTTTTTATAAGCTCTTAACAGCTTTAATAATTTTTATTTTTGATTTCTAATAAAAAAATTCAAATAATATCTGTATGCCCTCTCACGTTTTTGGAAATATTATTTTAAATGACCCGTTAGTTTTACATGAGAATTTAAATAATAAAACATTTCGTAATAAATATTTTTAATAAAATCATAATTTTATGTAAATTTAATAAGCTGAGAATTAAGCGAATTTTTCTACTAAGTACTAACAACATATTATTAAACAAACTTATGGATAATTACTTTTTCATACATTGTATAACTCATATATGATGAAATTTCTCTGTAAGAGTATACAGTTGTAAGAAAAAACACAATTAATTTCTTAGTCATTAGTCATGTGGCTGGTATAATACATTTCTCCATCGCTTTGTATCGGCTTTAATTTCAATGAGTTTGCTGTAAATTACATCTTCAATGTTTGCTTTATCTGACTAATTTTTTCCTGGATTGGTTTTAATTTCTAAACTAATTAACAACAGGTACCTTAATGAAGGTATTTATTTCATCAATAATTTACAGTTAGGATTTAATAAAATTTCATTAATTATATAATGTGACACTTTATCGTACGTCTTTTTGGTGTCAACTGAAACATTATACGGGCGAGATCTAAAAATTATTTCCTATCATTAACATTGTAGTAAGAAAAAGCTGTTGGAATATTTACATGTTTGATCTTATGTATCTCCACCAAAATACGTAAAGCTGTTTGTATATAAGAACAAAACTTGTTAAATATTTTTTTAGATTTATTTTCTATTCTAAAAAAAAAAAGGAAGTTACGTGTATTTATATACGGGGTAGGCGGGAAGTCCCTTTACACTGCAATAAATCTAGAAGATTTGGTAGCAGCTCTACTGCTGCCAATTCTCACCGCTGATATCGCTCGATGAAAAGGTGGGGAAGATAAGCCGGTTTGGGAATCGTTCATTAGTGGTGGGATGACCATAGTCGAATGAACATCCACACAGTTTAATATCATAGGAGAACATTATGTATGACTTCTTTGTGAGTTTTGGGAGATGGTCACCACCACGACTAACGTTGCTGACATGAGGGAAGAAGGCTTTCTTTCGTATAAAAGGATTTAAGAGGGATAGGTTTGTTTCATAGGAACTCCAGCACCAAAATATACATTTATTACAGCGCTCTCACTGAATGATCGAATGATTCTCTTTACAAAACCTACAAATCATCGATGTATGAGAAAAACGAAAAATAATGAAAATAGGTGCTTTGAGAAAATAGACGATCTATTCAGAAACTGACTTCGAAACGGAACAAACAAACGAACCTAACTAAAGGAATGTTATAAGCATTTCCGGCTTATGGGTGCATAACTATTTCGCTTAAATGGCATAACTAATTAACTATTTCTCAAGACTAACTATTTAAACTAACTATTTCTGAAGAGATCAGTATGTGTATACAGGATGTGAACTGCTCATTACCGAGCAACGATTTTACATTGACAAGGTTAAATGTACGCTTCAACAGCGTTTTTTTTCTTCCAGGTACAAAAAAACAGATCTAAATCGGTTTCACGCTTCCCTATTGAAAACCCTTGCCCGTCCGAGATTTTGTGGGGTACGGAATTATATGACTAAACTAAATAAATTTTACAATCGCATTCCCACTGAGGCGTTATGGGATTGTCACATACAGTTTGTGTAATTTGAAAACTATTTTTTATTTAACATTGTTATTTTAATATAAAGCGCATGTTGTAGTGATTAGTCAGAAAGAGAAAAGAGAAAAATAGAGAGAGAAACGTTGGTGAGACGCCATATATGAATACGCCGGATCTCGTTATGTTCTAACTACTGCTGCACTCTAGCGCTAACGAGCGGTATCTCAAAATAAAGTAATTAATTTAGCGGTAATGACTGTTTGATTAAATATCCTGCCTGTTTTGGACACCTACTATGTATGGTATGATTCTCTCCAAGAAATACATAGCACCGTGCTTCCTAATTATTTTATTCTCATTATCTAGGTATTTCTTTGCATGAAACTATAAAAAAATTATCTAAATGAAATCTATAAATATTTAAACATTCGTTTAAAATTTCAATTATTCATTTCTAGAATACAATTAGAATAAAACCTACAAAAAAAAAAAAGGCTGAATAAAATAATTGTTTAGCATTGTTTGTTGAGAATTTATTAGTAAAATATCGAATTTATACGAGCTAAACGATATACTGTTTTCCTGGCTTTTTCTCTATTATTCGGTCTGTATTCTTCGGTCTGTATTATTGAGTAATTATTAACACATTTCCATAAAAATTTGTCGGTACATTCTATCCCTCGGGAAAAAAACGTATTTTAAAGATTTTTATTCATTCGGCAAAATGTAAACACAAAGAATAGCTTAAACTTAATACAAAAACACAACTTTTTCAAGGTTCGATAACATTGTTTTCGAAATTTTTAGAGATGTATTTCTAAAAAAAAGTTCTATAATTTTGATATAAATCATAGAATGATTATTGCCGTACAGAATAATCCATTTTGTAGTATACTTCTTGCGTAAATAATTTTCATAAACTTATTTAAAAGTAATTATATCAATATTTCCAAAAAATATAAATTTTAAAACTGAAAAAAACTTAATTTCGTACGACTTTTATTATCGATTAAATTTCTAATTTTACTAAAATTTGTTTGTACCTACAGGCTATATTTACAAAACTATTTTTCATATCAAGTTTTCAAACAAATTCGTATAATTATAAT
>JAAAKQ030000005.1:3868-20209 GCA_010016005.3 Zanna intricata | reverse complement strand
CGTGTGTGAAAAATGCCATGCCTGACCGGGATTCGAACCCGGGACCTCCGGATGAAAGGCCGAGACGCTACCATTCGACTACGGAGGCCGGCAAGATCTAGTAATGGTCTTAGCTAGAAGTAGAAGAAAATTTGTATCCATGTTGAGGTTTCCAAACATTTTCCACTAATGAAATTTTTCTTCATTTGTTAACGTGCGAAAAGCATTACTTTGACAATATTTACTAATATCATAAATATTTTTTGCGTTCACGCATGTGCCTAACACCAAGACTGCACTTTAAAGTTATTAACGATTCATTAAACTTACTAAAGTTAACTTAGTAATATTTAAAAATTGTTATATTTTTTCTGATTTTGGTGGGGGCCAGGGTTCCCTAGGCTTCCCTTATATTCGCCCTTGTCCCCTATTTATTTATTCTTTGACATAACCATACTTTCTGTAATTGTTCTAGCCTGTAACTGTCCAGCAATTTATGTCACTTGTGTAACCAAAAGAGTCATAAAGTGTATACATCTTTTTCTTGTAAAGAATGTACTGTCGTAATGAAATTTCACCTACATAAACAGTTATTATTTCGCAGACATCAGGTGCATTCTTTTGTATTTATAGTAAAAATTAATTTACCCTTCATTAGATAAAATTATTAGAAGAAAATATAAGTCACAAATTTGAATTATTATCTCTGTAATATATACCGATAACCAAAACACCATTGAAGTTACAAGACTGATATGTGTAGTTTCCTTCGTTGAAACCAGTTTTCAGTTGCAGTTTGATTAATTTTGTAAAAAGGATGTTATTTTGAATTTCATAATCAAAACTCATGTGTGTGGCGGCATCGTGCGCTAATCTGTGATGTTAAAAGACTTCAAATTCTTTAATGTTCAAAGTCGAATAAAAGGTACACTATTCCTTTTTTATATACGGGTATATGCTTGTTAATTCATGACAAGCTTGTGTTAAAAAAAAAAAAAAATGGTATGGATTATTGGTTAATTATGTTACTCATGTTGGTCATAGGTAATAATTACCCAAAACTACGAAGATTGCCCCAAAAATAAAACATTCTGCCCATGCACAGAACGATTCACGGCAACCCGCAGTGTAGCACGAAGTGTCATGAAGCAGTTCTGACATCAGAAGATAAGATTGTTCGGGGTTTAATAAGTGCGTAACAATTTCAGTGTAGTCCGAAGAAGAGGCAGAAATAAAATTCGAACAACGCACATACATCAAAATCGCAACTTTTAAGAGCCGTTAGTGTGCCAATAAGTTTTCAATCGTTACGGGAAGTTTGTGATGATGCTATAGACTGCAGAGCATCGTACAGCGTTAGCTCGAGTGTAGGCACCGACAGGAGTACAGCAGATGGCCTCGCTCTGACCGACCGTCTACTGATAAAGATAACAGAAGCTATGCATTTGTTGTCACCGTGATCGACGAAGACCGTCGCATGACGGTAAGAGAAATTTAAAATGAAACCGGAATACAAGAAACTACAGTACATCATATTTTTAATTTTTGCGAGACCGAAATTTCGAAAACTGTATCCTGGAAAAATCAACAGTGGAATGTCAGTTTTGCATATTGTTGCAAATACACATTGCGAGCTTTGTTGGTGTTTTTGTAGATTATGCTTGAGAAATGTTTTGCTATATAGTACTAATTTGAATCTGCTGGACTTCGATCCCTTCCCAAAGCTGATAAGGGTACTCCGAGGAAATCGTTTTAGCTATTTGCTGGCTGCCATAATTCAGGAAAATCAACACTTATAGCAGACAATAAAAATTGTCTGCTGACAGGAAAACAAAGGTTAACAGAAAGGCGGCAAGTGTGCATTACTTATGGGGGCATTATATTGAAGGGCTGTAAACTTGGTTTAGTGTATAAATAAATCTGTGAATCCTGATGAACTGTATATTTCTAGAGTAATCGTTTATTCTTTAATAAAGAATTAAAAATTTTGTATCGAAGAAAACTGCTTTGATTAAAAACAAATCCATTATATGAATTTGGTTCTAATTGTCATTAAAAGATTCAAATTTTATTTACATGAAAACTTGACCACATTTCATAAAAAAATGGTTTTTAAATGTAATGACTGCTACACTTTCATGAGTATGTTTTATTTTGTACAGTATGTTTATCCACTGAATCATTTCTTTAATAATTTATTTATTTATATTTAACCTTCATAAAAATGTACAGAAGCAAAAACTACAAAATTTATTAAATTCACTCAGAGTTGTACAAATCTAATCAAAATTTACTTCTTAATAGCTGTTAGAAAGATCATGTACTCACATAGCAACAAGTAACTTATTGATCTGTGGTGTGAACTATATATTTTTTTTTGTTTTGTTTAACCTCTGTAACCACAGTTAAGTATATCTTCAGAGGATGAGATGAATGAATTGTAGCGTGTGTGAAAAATGCCATGCTTGACCGGGATTCGAACCCGGGACCTTCGGATGAAAGGCCGAGACGCTACCACTCCGTCACGGAGGCCGGCGTGGTGTAAACATTTACACAACCTTAGCAATACAATGGATAACCTCATTAGATACCAAATAATATCTTGGGTGTTATGGGGACTATAAATATCAGATCCCGAGGATTTCCAATTCGATGCCGTCGTATACATACATTCCGTACATACGAGGTCTGTTCATAAAATAACCGAACTTTATTTTTCTAATATTTATTATTGATTTTACAAATTATTGTCCCATTCAAAGTACTCTCCATTCCTATTAACAGTTTTTCAAGCCGTGTTTCCACTTCGCGAAGTAGTCCTGGATAGCTTCATTTGAAATGGTCTTTAAGGTCATTTCAAATGAATCCAATTCGTCACGTACGAATTTGTTTTAATATCATAAATAGTCTCAAAACGACGTCCTTTCATCGCTGATTTTAATTTTGGAGATGAGAAAGAATCACAAGTCAAGCGACTTTTCTTTTTCTGTTTAGACTCCGGAACTACCGTAAGGTATTACCTCAGAGGATGATATGTACGAGTATGAATGTGAGTGAAGTGTAGTGTTGTACAGTCTCAGGTCGACCACTCCTGAGAAGTGTGGTTAATTGAAACCCTAACAACACCGGTATTTACGATCTAGTATTCATATCCGTATAAAAATAACAACCTTTACTAGGATTTGATCCTTAGAACTCGACTTTGAAATCAGCTGATTTGCGATGTCGCGTTAACCACTAGACCAGCCCGGTGAGCAAGTCAAGCGACTGTGAGAAGACAGTCATTTGATTTTTGGCACAAAGCTGAGTAGGCGGATGCATCGTCGGGGTGAAGGAACCATGAGTTGTCTCGCCATAACTCTGGTATCTTTTGTCGGATTTCTTTCACGTAACCGTTGTAAAACGGCTCTTTGCTTCACCTTGAGTCATGAATTCGAAATGCACAATTCTATTAAAATCGAAAAAACAGAGCGCATCACTTTGACACACTGGATCGAGACTGACGTGCTTTCTTGAGGTGTGGAGATCTTTGCCTATCCATTGTGAATCTATGAACTTTTGTCTCGATGTCGTAGCCGTAATCTCAGCTTTCGCATCCTGTTATGATCCTTTGCATGAATGTTTCATCGTCATCGGCTTGTTCAAGAACTTGTTGACAAACATCCACCTCTACAGTTATTAAGAACACATCTACACCAGTATTATGGATAGATTGTTAAAATATTAATTTTACAAATGCATTACAAAACCTTGCAACTAGGAAAAAAAATTTGTTTACATTCTTATTTATTTATTATTGGGCTATAATTATTTGTTTTATTTTGAGGCGTTAATTCTCGTTAAGACATCAAAATATTGTGTATAAATTTCTTTCTTTTTTTTACAGTAATTTCATAATTTGAATTAATTTTTTTCTTTATACATCCGTGACGTAACTGATGATTATAACAGTTAATTACAGTAACGTAAATAACGTTTTTAAAATCTCTATGAGTCTTAATTATAATTTCAACAACCATTTCATTTCCTCTTTTAAAATTCAAAGTTCTTGCCCAGTTTTAATCAATAAAAAGATTTCTTTTAATTTAATTACACAATATTTGTTTGATAATTTGAATTAGATTTTTTTAGTCATTATGGACACAATACACTGAAGAAAAGTATCGTTTGGGTTTTCTGTGTCTTGAGTGCAAGGTAGAATAATGCCTATAGATAGTTTAAGACATGTCGCTGAACGCACTATTTCATTCCGATGTTTGTGAACTGCAAAAATTGAATATTTTTTTTGCTTTCTAAACCAACTATACTTTGTAAAAATATTTCTCAAACTTAAACTTACGTAACTGCGAAATAGAAAATTATTATTTATGCTTCAAAATATACAAACAAAGTTTATCGACTGATTTTTTATTTTGATTATTCTCCTAATTGGAGGAGGTTACTCAATGCTAGATTTCTTTCATTTTTTTTTTTTTATTATAAGCGTGTATTTGTACAATTATGCCAACTGAAATTAAAGTTATTCATTCATACTCATTTTAATAAGCATTATTACTGATATTAATTAGAATACTTCAACGAATTCATAATAAAAATATAGATAATAATAAAACTATTTCACGAGTTGTTATATTTTTTCTCCAACTGAAATCTATTTATATTGCCACTGCCTGTGCAAGTTCATTCGCATTGAATCTTGGGAAGATTTGGGCATTTCTGGAAGGCACTTGCTTGGAAACATATGATATCGAAAATCTCCTTCGATACTATCGTTTGTCAAATGTACCATCATTGCATTGATGCTCTTTGTCTGAATTCTTTCATAAAAACGACGCTTTGAAGGGGAGTTATTTAAATAAAAGTCTTGATTTGTAGTAATATGAGTAATGTACCCAACCAAAATGGATCAGGTCTAGAGCAGCAGGTATTTATTTAAATAAATAATTAGTTTTACATCTTAAATCTTCTAAAACTCATTGGCACTACTAAGTTGCCTCGGTTGTTCATGGCCTATTGCTTAAGACGAAGTTTATCTTGTAAATTTACGACGTGTTGTTGTGCTTTTATTTGTTTGAAGTTTTATTATTACTGCATACGTATACAACATTTCTGAAAAAGTTCAATACTTTTATTTTTCGTTTAATCCATTCTACCTCTAATTAATACTGGTCGTATGGACTTCATAGCATTTCTTACATTGAAGACCCGACCTAATTTTGATTCTGTAAAATTTTTGGTGATGATTTTGGTTTTCTTTGGTGTTTTTTTTTTTTAAGTTGTTATTTCTTTGTGTGATTTTATTAATTTTGTCATCGGACTTATTTTGCCTTTTGCTCTTAAACAATTTTCTACTTTGTGAATGTTCATCTTTGAACTACATTTTTATATAAGAGTTTTCATATATATTTTAATTTTTATTTGTATTTTGTATATTATTATTATATATTTTATCCGTCAATATTTTAGAATATTACTGTGCTTTTACTTTACTGATTTAGTTATTCTGATTTGGTCTGCTTATTTTAAATTTCAATCTACTATTTAATAAGCCACCCATTTTTATTGTTATCTTGTATCCTTATATCTATTTTACTGACTTATCAAGTTTCATTTAAGAAATTTTCATTCTGAATAAAATACACATTATCATAGTTTTGTTAGGTTAGGTTATGATGAACTTCTGTTACCTTTACCAATGTTTTGCTGCCAAAGGCGTTAGAAATAAAGTTAAACAATCTTTATTATGTGTGGTTACTTACTTTTTTTTAATATTATTAATTATAGACTATTTGAATAGGTATATTATTTGGTTTATTTATTTTTAGTCAAAAACTTTTGTAATTACCAGCAGTTAATGTTGAAACTATAATATGAATTCATGTAACATTTTTGGAACAGTTTTGTTTTGATTTAGATGAGTATTCTAACCTACTGATTAGTTTTATCACTGGTAATACTTGTATACAATTTATTTATATGTTGAAAACTTTATTTGTATTCAAAGGATAGAAATTCATTTTTATGCTGGTACTTTCTTCTGGATGTTAGTATCAATTTTTGTTTTGGGCTTGTTAACTACTTGTGCTTAGAATCCGTTTTTTTATCCTTCTTTTTATCAGAAGTTAATTAAAACCATTACTTTTTAAAATTTATTTATTTTTTGCAGCTTCTATATACAGCCTACAGAGAAAGTAATTTAAATGAAATATAGAAAGCTATGGGGATGTGTGTATTTTGAGTACAGTTGCTTCAAGGTTATTTATTTAGGTACTTGTGATAACCTAATTTTTAAATATCTCTTACAGAATTACCATATAGATGGCAAACACAATCAGATTTTTAATAATACCGAATAATTACTGATCAACTTCAGTTTTGTTCATACTGTAATATACCATTGTAGATAGGCTGAAGATCAGAAAATGCAAAATCTAAATGTTTGGTCAGTGGGTGGCCTGTACAAGATTAAATTCCGTGTCCTGTTATCAGTACTCATTTAGCTTTCAGTTTTGTGAGGTATCAAGAGTTGTTTAGATGCCAGTTTGTTTTGTGAAGAGAGTTCAGAGTTAAGGTTAGATTTCTTTAGAGAGATGTTAGCAATACATAGATTACCAGGGTAGAGCTATATGATAACATCATCTCATAAGACGATCGGCTGAATTTATGTTTTATCAAGAAATATGGATGCTACAAAGACAGAAACTACATTTCATGTTCAGTGATATTAATTTGTGTTTGATGGATTCACACCCTGTGTAGAGCACCATCAGTCATTGTCAGTGGTTGATTACTATTAATGTTAGCTTGTGACAGAACTCTACTGTAACCCCAACCTCACTCCACAGTAGGTGTAGTATCTTTACAGGTTGCCATAACTCGTAAAATTGGTAGCTAATTGACTGTAGGACTGATAACAATGTGTGTACTTGCACATATCACCCCCCAGCCAAACTTGCTTTCAGATATTTAGAACTTGTGGTTTTCTGAGCCTAAGCATAACTACTAGGTAATTATTAAAAAAAATTTAAGTTGATCAAATAATGGCTTGGAAATAATATTTTTTTAATTTTTTTAATCAAATCTGTTTAGAATAAAATAACAGGAAAATTATAATTTTAATGTGGTAAAATTCCTGAGGTATTGATGTAGTTTGTGCAGTGAAAGATGGGGGAGAGAATAGTGATAAACATTAACTTTAATTCACATAGTAGAAATTTAAAAAAAAATAATTGTTTTGTACATTTTGTTAGTGAAATAATATGAACAAATTGATTTAATGAAACTTAGAAGTATAAAAGTTAAAATAAAATTCTAATAATAAAAGTATGATTTTATTATGGTTCATTTAAATTTTAATAAAAGACAAAGCATTAAATTAATTTTTTTTATTCAATTAAAGTTACTAATTTTTAATCTTTTATAAATTTGTAATTCAGATTTTTGTAGCATTTAAATTTAGTTTTATTAATTTCTTGAACATAGTACCGCTGGTATATGATAAATTAAATAATATTAATAATTAATAAAATCCACCTTATCAGCACATCTAGAGGTTATTTTAACATGCTAGTGGGATAGATTTTATTAATTGTTAATATTATTTAATTTCAAAATGTATATTTTATAATGGAATTTGCCCTGAGAAATCATGTTTCTAAAAGATTTTATTCTAATCGAAATTGTGAAAAAAATTCAAATAATTCTTTCCCTTTACAAATCAGTCACATTGTTTTTTAAACAATTCTAATATGAGGACACTTAATATATCTTTTGTCACACACATTTTTCATTGAGATTAGAAAATTATGCATTAGAAACCCACCTGTGCATATATTCCTAGTTAATACATCTTTCTTTATTTGTATTGAAAATAACAATCTCAGTGTATATTTTCTTTTACCTACAATTTTTTAAGTTCATAATTTATATTTATAATTGTTTAAAGATTTTAATTATTAACTTTTAATGTAATTAAATTATTAAAGACATTAACCATCAAAATGGATTAATAATTTGTAATTTTTTTTTTTAATCTCATAGTATTCTTTAGGATACTCTGATCACTTGCATTTCCAGAATGTTGTCAAATTATTAAGAACTGTTTCTGGATATCTTAGTGTGTTCGATATTCCCTTCCAATTTATTCTTAATATGAAATATTTATTTTCAAATATCCCTTTTATGTAGTTTCTTTTTTATTTCTACTGACATAAGCAGGCTAACACTTTAAGATTTTTCCTTACGGTTTATTAATTTCTTGAATTTTTTAAATTTATTCTGTATTTTTTTAAGCTTGTTATAAATTTTCAATTGATCTGATTTATTTTTATGATATTTATGCTTTTGTTTTAGAAAATATTTTGTCATATAAAGTTTTTACCCCCACTATTTTTTAAAAGCTCTGTTATCATATATAACATTTAAAGAACTGTTTGTTCTTCTTCCATTTTGTATATTTGCCTTGATCGCATTAATTTTATTTCTTTTACATGAATATTAAAATAATTTATTGTAGTGTGAATTTTTTTTGTTAGGAAACTGTCGTGCTGAGTGCTAGTTTTGATATTTTTATATGTCTCCATGTATAATTTTATTGCGTAATTAAAGTAATTTATCTCACTTTTACTGGTACATCTGTAACTTAATATTCACCTCAACGGTTCATTAGTTTAATTAAAATCGTTATTTTTTTAACAAAATAATGTTAAATGTTTGTATAAGATAATTTTCCTTTTTTTGATCGTATGATAATAATTATTGTTGTATGTGGACTTATAATACAGAAAGCGGTTTAAAAAATTGGATAACTACTTTTCTTTCTAAACTAACATTAACTATTTAGAATTTATTACTCTCATTATTGAGCAATTTATTCCTGACAGGTCGCTAAATATTTCAGGGTCTTAGAAATTTCTGGCTCATTCTAATTGACAGATGAAGTTATTGAATCCCTAACAGTTTATCTTATTGAATTAATTGATTATTGGTGGTATGTGCCATCAGAGTCTATTCATTTATTTTGTTTGAAATAGTGCTGTTTTCATTAGATATTAGGTTGTGTAAAGTTGCAATGTTAATGTCTTTATCGGTTTATCAATCGTACTTTTATTCATTAACTTAGTGTTTTGTTTAATAATTAGTATGTTATTTTATTTATTTTTTATATAAAATTTTTTACTATTTAAAAAATAACAGCATTTAAATTTAGTTTTATAATTATAAGCTTTCTCCTTAACGTAGTATAAGAAAAACTGTAAAACATTAATACCAGTACACGGGATCCCACAATCGACTAATGATGTGAGTCACTCAAAAGTTGGCTATTGGTATTTAAATATTTCTGTCACCGAGTTTTGTTGGTTAAGTTTTTATTTTTTGAATTTAATTAACACAGTGGTGGTCAATATGTTGATAAATTGATAGAATTTTCAAATGATAATTTTTTGTATTACGTTCACAAATCTGTATGATTAATTAATTGAAATTGCTATAAAAAATGTTGGGCTTAATTTGCTCTATCTGTAATACATTTCTCAGTAATTCTGAGCAATTACTCGATCGACCTAAATTTTTTCTTAATTGTAAAATTATAGATATTCTTAAGGTCAGGAAAACACAAGATCTAAATGTCAGAAAGCAGGTTTGGATAGCAGGTGATATGTATAAGGTTGAATTCTGCATTGCACCATCAGTAATTTAGTCAATTAGGTATCAGCTTTGTGAATTATGACGACCTGTTCAGCCACTAATCCGTTCTACGAAGAGAGGTTAGAGTTAAAGTTAAGATTTTTGTGAAGAGAGTATAAATCATATTATAATAGTTTTCAAGAGTTGGATTCTGAGTTGGCCATTGAGAACTGTACTCAGTCATTGATTGTGCTCTTCATTGGATGATCATCCGTCATACATATATACCAATAGCGTATGTAGTTTAGTTGCTCTCTGTAGCGACTATATTTTCGTTTAACAGAAATCGATTGAATCTCCTACAAAATGGTGTTAAGTATTGGCCATACCTTAGTAATTTATCCTTAACCTATCCACAGAACTCTAATCTTACTCTCTCCACAATCTTAACCTCTCTCCACAGAATGTATTACTATCCGAACAGGTCTTGATAACTCACATAATTGATCCCTAATTAACTAGAGGAGTATTGATAATATGGTATGAACTTAAACCTTTTACATGCTTTTCCATATTTATATCTTCTGTTTTCCTGATTCTAAGCTTATCTACTACAGTGTATTAAAGGTTTTCTCATACTAGAAAAATTTAAGTCGATTAGTTTACTCAGAATTATTAAAATTAAACTAAGTATTTTATTCTGAACAGTACACAATAGTACAAGGTCAGTCAATATAGACTCCAATTAGAAATTTAGCTGTTGCTGATAATATTTATTTTACATAACACAATCTTAATGCATTTGTTGAGTTGTAGGGATTATTTTATTTTTAAAATGGATAATTTTTTTAGTAGCCATCTTGTATTAGCTTATGTTCTAATTTTTTTTTTTTTTTTTTAGATTTGTACAGACTTTTATGCCTTTCTTATTTTCCGAATTATCAAACTCTGATAAAAATAATATTTGCATAAAATACATTTTTTTATCACATATTTTGATATATATGGAAGGTTTCAGTAAAAAAAATTAAATACTAAAATGTTTTTGGAGAATAAATATAATTATTTAAAGTTTTTTTTTCTTTTTAGGTATAAGTTTTGTTTGAGACTGCTTTCTGAAAAAGTTTTACAAGGAAGTTACTAAAAAGGATGCATCACAAAAGTCTCAAATTTTCTTAAAACCAACTTCATATGTAGAATAATAGATCCTTAAAATTCTATCTCTGCAGCTTAGCTAATATAAGGACTAAGGGCTGCAGAATTTTTACACTGTTAAAATTTGATTATTAAACCATATCAAACGGTTTAAAATGACACAATTAGTAGTCATGTATTCTTTAACATGAAATTAATTATTTTTAAAATTAAAGTTATTATGATTAGCTGTTGAGATACAACTGAAGCTAATAGCTGAATTATTTTTGTACACGGTGGTAATGTTGAAGTTATAGCCAGTAGAAGTCATAAATTCTAGTGCTGTAAGTTTTCTTAATACAATACTAATTGCTACCCGCACTGGGAAGTTTGGAATGAAGTTCTTGGATCGTATTTTCTTTACTTTTTCATGTTTTCTTGAAGTCATTGTTTTCTTTACTTCTGTTTTCTGTTTTTTAAATTGTAATAAGTGCTGAGTACAATTTGAAATTGAAGATTTATCGCATTAGGTTATAAATGAAGAACTGATCACCAGACACTGTTGGTTGTTTAATGGACTTAATAAATAAGAATGTATGGTTAGACCTCGTTTGTGGAATTTTCTTATCAGATTTCAGTTTGAATATAACTGGTTTTATGCAAATTAAAATATTTAGACACTTCTCAAAAAAATCTCAAACTTTTTCTTTAAAGTAGCCTTGTATAAAGCATGCGCACACACACACACACACACACACACACACACACACACACACACACACCAAAAAAAGATTAAACGTAAGTATTTTCCCCTAAAAATATTTAGTAGCGAATTTAGATTTTGTGTTTTAAAACTTAGATATTAAATTACTTCCTTAAGTATATTTAAAATATATTCTCATTGTAACAAATACCATATCTCATGTAGATTATCATACTTTTTGTTTAAAAACAAGGAAGTTACTAAGATTTGAACAAATTGTTAAAAAATTTGCAAAACTGATCGATACACCTATGTAAGATTGTTAATAAAAAATGTAAATCATCATAAAAATAAAATAAACCTTTATTTTTTTTTTTTTTTAACTCTAATTGACTGGTATAAATTAAATAAATTACCAGCAAAGTTTTAATTTTGTATTAGGTGATCTGAAATGAATTGACCCTTCATCATATAGAACATGTCAGAAATGGATAGGCATGATGATAAAAAAAAAACAAAAACAACCTTAGTGTTTGACTAGATGGATCAGACAAATCATAGTAAAACTTTGATCCGAGCAGAATTACAAAATGCACAGTTACTTAAAAATAAAAGATGTTAAAAGTCCATATTAATTATTTATTTAAAAAAATATAAATACATTAAGTAGGTTAAATCAAATGTTACATTAAATAGATAACTATAAAATAGAATAATTTAGAAGGTGTTAATGAACATGATTTAAAAGAGAACATATTTGCATACGCGTGCTCAATTTGGCAGAAAATTTTTTTTTATTGCTTAAAAATTTATCAAAGAACTATATTGTTTCTGTAAAATAAAATTGTTTAGTATTCACATAAATAAATTGGTGAGAAAATATTATCCAAGGTGACAATTATTAAATGGCGATGGGATTGTCATAAGGCTCTTTTCTTAAAAATCAAGTTCAAGAAAAACACAGGTAACGTCAAGTTAGACGAACAGTTTTGTTGTTTGGTTTGGAGGTATATTCCATTTTTTAAGAATAAGTTGATTTTAACAAAGGTAAGTTGTTCATAAATATAAACACATGGATAAGTAATAATGGATAACACGTGTATAATTTACTAAAAATGGTTTATATATTTACTGCTTCATTATATTTATAAAACATATTTATTGGCACCAAATAGACAGCTCATAGGAAACTATATATGTTAATCAATTAATGTTAAAAATCTTAATTTATGTTAATGATTTATTCATGTGTGCTTAGAATGATGATACCTTATAATAAGAATTATTAAATCTATAATTACAGATATTTTAGTTATAAAATAATTTAAAAAATTAGGCCTGCTTTTAAGTAGTATTTTCAATGTATGTATTACTGTTTGTATAGTAGTATTTTCAATTTAAGTAGTATTCTTAATGTTTGATGTGCTGGCCTTGATAATTACTATAAAAGAGGTATGTCTATAAAATCAAATATTATTACTATTTTATTGATATATACGCAGTACTAAGTATAATACTTCAGAAAATGGTGGTGTGGCTTAACCTAAAACACTGAAATTGATAAATTGTCCAAAGCTTTAACAAAAGTGTGTACACACACACACACACACACACACACACATAGACTTCCTCTAAAGAGGCTAAATGTTAATTACTTTTATATTATGTCAATAATAAAATATTTAATGTAAGAGATGAATATTGCTGTTTAAAGTATTGAGAAAGTAAATATTTATTGCAGTTGCATTTTTTCTTGATGATTATGTCTAGGATAAACAATTTGGAGGGCTTTTATTTTTATTATCTTATTGAGTGACAGTG
This sequence comes from Zanna intricata, assembly GCA_010016005.3. Lineage (NCBI taxonomy): Eukaryota > Metazoa > Arthropoda > Insecta > Hemiptera > Fulgoridae > Zanna > Zanna intricata. The sequence goes on along the minus strand of JAAAKQ030000005.1, from coordinate 6,945 downwards.
AAAACAAAGTTGAGTAATTTTCCTATTATTTTCTCCTTTTGTTAGCAAGAAAAAATAATGTTAATATCTTTGTTAGACTTATTTTTCAAAATATTTTATTTTAAATTCCCTTATTGTTTTTTTTTTTCATTACATGAATTAAAGCAAAAGAATTCAGTTGTCCCCTTATTGCAGTTTTCAGAGATACAGTTTATTTCTTTTCATACTTTTTACAATAATAATAATTCAAAAACATAGTAAAAATAAATTTTAACACACCTCTTGTATGATAATAGTTCCTTTATATTTAAATATAATTATTTTGATAAATAAGTTAATTACATTTCTCGTATATATGTATGAAATCTTTTTCAGTTTGCTGGTCTGGACTTGCAGAGCGGTCGTAAAGAGTCCAGTGGACGTTACGTTCCGCCTCCTCTGCGTAATAAGATTGCAGGTAAATTAAAATGCGTATTTGTGTCGATATATGTATGTGCATGCACTTGCATACATACATACATATCATGTATGTATTTGCATGTTGACATACAGGTACCATTTTATACATTATGTTCTATTTTAAGTAATTAATTCAGAATTGTATTACTAAATTTGAATCCTTTAGCTCAGTGTGAAATCTCCATGCTGTAGGGATAACTATTAATTGCCAGAAGTAATTTTATTGTTATATATATTTAAGCTGAGCAGTGCTAAAATCATTGATTCCAATTGTTATGGTATATTAAGAGATTGTTGACAGGATTCTATCCTGCGTGAAAAAATCCATTAAACCCCTCCCTCTCATCAACAGATATGTAATTTGCTTTATACTATGATATCTCTGAAGAACAATTGTCTTTTCTCGCTAGTAAGCAAGAAACCTTCCTTTATCTTTGATTCTTTTCCCCCTTATCTGGTTGTGTGAGTATGGGCCAGACCAATGTAAGTCAAAGACGAGAGTGAAAGGATCTGTAAAGCCAGTGAATCTTGCTCCTTGTTTTCTTATCAGAGATGCTTCCTGTGGACCCTTTTTGGGATTTGTGTTTCCTGTACACCCACTTACCTGAAAATAACCTTAATGATAGAAGTCTATATCGGGTAACTTGTGGATTGCTCCAATTGTGTTAATTTTGTTGTTTTCTGTATATTTTTTATGTCGTTAGGAACAAGTATTAGTGAGAAGAAATTTACTAATACACTTTCAGAAAGCAGTGTTTTTTTGTTTTTGTTCGTGTGTGTTGTACCAGGATTGTTCAGAACCTTCTTGACATTTCACAAAGATGGCACAAGAATAACCAGATGACTGTGAAATTGCCTTTAGATGACTTGCTTTAAAGTTTCAGATGCATATGTTTAGTTGCTTTTCTGTGGCAATTGATTAAAGCCAACAAGTTTTGCAGTTTGCTACAGAAATGAATGAATTTGAAGTTGAACTACTATAAAGCAAGATGTTTTAAAAGATTTAACTCTGACAGACTTAGAAAAAGCAGAATTAAAATCTACTTCAAAGGTTTTTCCTTTTTGTTTGCAATGGTAAAAAAAATGGGCATATGAATTTAAACAATGTACTTTCTTTCATTCAATGGAACTGCAATGACTGATGAAATTGTCAGAAAAATTCACAATGTCATATTAAATGATCACAAACTGAAAGAACGCAAGCTTGCTGGTGTTACGAAGCATCTTGAGACTGTATCCACTTCATTACATGTCTTGGGTATGAAAATTGCACAGTAAGTGCAATTTTATTAACAGTCTACTAAAGATGCATTTTTCTGAACACTTGTCAAGGGAGTTCAGATATATTTAAGTGTTATTCCACTGAGTTTCTTTGACATTTTATAAAAGTAAGCAAAATATGGATTCACCATTACATGCCGGAGACCAAATGGTGACTGAAAGAAGGTGAAAGTGCACCAAAGAAAGTGAAAACAGTTCCATCTACAGGGAAAGTCATGGCAATCATTTTTAGAAATCTTATGGTGCTGTGCTTATAGACTATCTTAAAAAAAGGCAGGACCAAAGCCAAGGAATATTACACTTCACTGCAGGACTACTTAAAGGGTGCTATTCAGGCTAAACATCCACATAGTCAAAAAGAAATTTCTCTTTCACTGTGATAAACACATTCATCTCTGGTTATCGCTACAAAATTCTATACCTATTATTTAAAGGGTTTTCACATGCACTATATTCACTGGATTTTGGCTTCCAGCCATTACTTCCTTTTCTCAAACCTGGAAAAAAAAACTTGCTGGATGAAGATTCACTTCAAATTATGAGTTCAAAGCTTAGACTTCTGCCTGTTTATAGAGGTTAACAAATCCCATTATAAGAGGATATATAAAGCTGAAAAGTTATCAATCTAAATGTATCGACTGCAACGTAGCTACTATATTGAAAAATAAAAAATTTTCAGAAAAATCTTTTTATCAGGTCTAGAACCTTTTGGGTGACTTGTAATATGACATACAGTATATGAAGTATTACGTGACCATTTTTTATATCAGTTACAGTTTGTTATTTTATTCGGTGATCTCTTTTTTTTTGCACATTGAAGTTATGATATATTTGTTATAGAAATAAAATAACATTCAGATATGTTTCTAATATCCATTTACAATATTTGTTGAAAATATTTACCCTTTGCTTCAAGGTAGGTGCGAGCATATCTTGACGATGTTGGATGTCACTTTTCATGGAAGCATTCACTTTGACATGATCTCTCATGTGCTGTTGCCTTTAAGGTGTTGTAAGTGCGTGGATTCTGTCAGTATACACAACCTTTCAAATACTTCTTGAAAGAAATCCACTGGTGGTAAATCAGGTGATTGCGGGCATTACAAACCTTTTGAAATTGGGCACTCTTCAAACATTTCTTTCAGAGACTATGGCATCCCAAGATGTGTGATCCAACCACTGTCTTTGATGCAGTTAACAGTAACATCCCAATCCCCGTAAGGGAAGACACCCACCAAGTGACGATTCCGGTCGCCACAACACCTGTCCCATTCCTAGCCTTGAGGGGCTTTACCGGGAGTTGTCTTATTGACCTTTGTACTGATTACATATCTCAGTCATCAGCCAGGCCTCGGTCG
>JAAAKQ030000003.1:34257-45770 GCA_010016005.3 Zanna intricata | reverse complement strand
GGTATTACTTCAGAGGATGAATGAGGATGATGTGTATGAATGTGAATGAAGTGTAGTCTTGTACAATCTCAGGTCGTTAAAATCTCAGGTTACAATCTCAGGTAGTTAAAATCTACATTTTAATAAGTTTTGTCTTCAATTAACTTTGAAATTCTTACTTTTGTACTACTTGGTTTCTATAGAATTTCAAATATAATCAAATTTGAGTCAAATTTTCTACAAGTTTTGTTTAAAAGTTTATTATCCGCTTAACAATGTTACGTTATGTCAAACGTAAAATAATCTTTGTTCTGCACACTTTTTTGTTTTTCACTCAAAATTTCTTGAGAACTGCTATTAATACTATTTTTTTTTTCAATTTTTCAGGTCAGATTTCATATGAAACCATTAAATTTATTCCTTAATTTGGAATCCAAGAATTAAGTCTGATTTTTTATCAAATGTGCAGAAATCAGGAAGAAATCTTTCACCAGCCAATAAAGAATTTAAAATTAAAATTAAAAAAAAAAATAAGAGAATATACAAGGAATTTTAACCATATTAGTTAAATGAGCCGCTAAGCATAACTGAGAGCTGAGTTTCCATTAGTACGTTATATTTTTTGACAAATTTTTATATAAATAAAAAAATTGAATTTGCAAAAATGGATTCACCAAGAAAGCTATCAATGAAACTGAAACAAGTTTTAAATCTTTTAAAAATTAAAAACCATGACTGCCAAACCAAAAAAAAAAGAAGGATCTCCGGCCAGTGCATACGAGTCAAAATAGAAGTGCGAAGCCCCTAAATTTCGGACTAATGCCATTAGATCCGTAAAGGCTTTATGCCAATATGACGTGGTTAAAAACATTAACTTTGTTAAAATTCCCAGGTACTCTAAACTTCCCGTTGCCTACATCTTGAAAATGGCATTGTTCATTTCTAAGACGTATTCGTTCGACGTATTGATTTTGCTGCGTTATTTGTTTATTCGTAGTATGGTTTTTTCAGTTTTTTTTTTTAATTTATTTAAACATATATGTACATTAACTTTTATATATATAATTTATTGTATGTATTATAAAAATTCGTTCTTTATCGCTTAAATTCCTAACAGAAAAATAACAGTACATCAAAGAAAACTAAATTTTGGAACATGGAATATTCAGGATTAGAACAAAACAGAGGCAGATTTTAGACCTTCAACATAAGGAGATTCGTTCGTATACTTGAATACAACGTACTCAGAATCTGAAACCTATTATTGATTATTTCATTCAGAGACAGAGATCTCAGTTACATATCGAATATGTAAGGGTGTTCAAAGGTGCTGTTGTGGAATGGATCATTTCTTGTTAAGAGCGAATGTGTACATAAAATTTAGTCATAGTATTAAAATCAGGAGAATAAAGGAGAAACTGAAATAAGAGACACAAGGTACAAGCTGCAACTGTTGATCAGGAGTCAATCATGTCCTTATACAAATTGCGTTGGCAAGCAAAAAATATTACTGATCAGAGATAGTCGGAGAGTATGGAGAAGAATTATAGCCGACCGAAAGGGTGTATTCATGGAGTAGTAAGTAAGGCTTTAGGGGAGATAGATAGATCAATAAAGTTGGAAGACTGGTGGAGTGAAGGATGGGATGGATTGATTAAAGAGAAGAAGAAAACAAATGAAAGGTGGTTGGCTAGAAAGAATATGGAAGATAGAAAGTTATATGCAAAAATTAATAGGGAAGTAATGAAGGCAGTAGGCAAAAGCAAAAATTCATATATGGGAAAATAGATATGAAAGAATGGAGATGTATGTGGGTGACAGATGGACTAGGGAAGCATGGGAAGTTGTAAAATATTTCCTGAACATTGAATATGTAATGTCTTAAAGAAGGTTTGTAATTATCAGAAGGTAATGTCTACTTGGTCTGTAACAGAAGTTCACAAACCAAGTTAGTAGAAGACATCGTTTATAGAAAGTCGATTCAGTAAACTTATTCTGTATTTATTATAAATAATTCTTTTTATAATCCATGACAAATGGATTCATAATATTTCAGCAATAAGTAATGAGAGTTCAAGCACTTTTGAAATACATCTACATTAGTGAAAAAGCCTAACCTGCAAGCACAAAGCTGTGACATTCACTCTTAGTAAATTAACAGGAAAAGCGTTTAGCATGTGAAAAAATAAGTTAATGATTAAGGGTTAACATAGCGGTCTACCCTTGTATGTAATTAATATTTTTGTTGTTGAGGACTTAAATTCAAACTGCAAGTTCCTGTATAAAAAACTGAAGTTGTTTGTTGTACAGTATGCCATTTCATTTCATTTTAACAATTAACATTTTATTGAAAAAAGATTATAAAAAATATTCTATGATTTTTTGGTTTAATTGTAACTACTATCACTATGATAGGGAAATTTATTTTTCCTTACATACCGAGAAGGATTACAGAAATAATAAATATGGGTTTTAATTTGTGACACTTTAATTTATCACACACATTGTGACATCCGAACTTTTCTGTGACAGTCGTGTAGATAGAGGTGCGTTCAACATGCGGAAATTCATCAGCCAGAACAGTAATCAGTCGCATCGCAATTTTCGGTTCAACAATTTTGTCGGTCTGAATACTAGGCCTTTTTTTTGTTTAACCTCCGGAATCACCGTTAAGGTATATTTTCAGGGAATGAGATGAATGAATTGTAGTATGTGTGAAAAATGTCATGCCTGACCGGAATTCGAACCCGGGACCTCCGGATTAAAGGCTGAGACGTTATCATTCGCGCCACGGAGCCCGGCGAATAGTAGGCCTGCCAGTCCGCTCTTCGTCACGCTTATTTGTGCGGCCATTTTTAAAGTCTCGACATCAATGTCTAACCTTTCCTTAACTCACTACTGTATATATCCATACACTAAGAACAATTCCCGATGAATTCCAGCAGCTGAAGATCCTTTTACACACAAAAACCGAATCAGAGCGCGCATTTCACAACTGGCGGGAGAAATGATTATCGATCTGCATTGTCTGATTGGAGATCTGCATTCACCGGCAGGCAAACGACAAAAAAATAAAAAAACTGCAGTGGCTTAGTAAATAAACGATAGATGGCCCAGCATGCGTGAAACTGTGTTCAGGCCCGCTAATATTTAAATATAAGCCGACGGCCCTTACTTTATGAAATTACTTATACAAAGTTAAAGATAATTTTCATTTTAGTTTTGCAATTACTGTTTAGTGTCAAATTTTTATAGTGTCATTCATATCAAATCGAACTAATGAAATAATTTTTTTTGAAACCTTAAATCTTACAAGTCAATGATTGCTGGTTAACAAGCTGCTCTCATAATGCGCATTTAGAATTCAAATTTTTTTGAGTAAGCAGTGTTTTTCTTTAATCTTTAAAAAGTGCCATAACATGAAATTTTACAACCCTTTTGATGAACTTTATCTTTATCTGTAATAAAACCCAACTATACGAAATCAATCTTTTTAATTTTAGAAATAACACTTTCAGGTTTAAAAAATATATGCTGTTGACCAGTAGGACAATAATATGAACAACCTAAAATTAACAGAAAAAAAAAGTTATGGCTTTTTATGAAACTAAAAATAATGTTTATGGTTACATACACAAAGGGGAGAGATACATAGGCCAAAGATGTAACTGACCTAGTGATGGCTCACTCAAATAATAAAACTTTTTCTGCATTATTAATTATCTCCTTATTGAGAACAGTTTACAATCTGAAATTTTTCATTAACAGAGAATAGATTTTTTATTATAGTTCACCTGCAGATGTACATGAAGATTACGGCCAATAAGTTTCTTGCAAAGTAACTATTTGATTTCAGTTTTAATATTAATTAGAATCCTGGAAAAGCACTTCATGTTTTTTTTTTTGTTTGACCTCCGGAACCACCGTTAAGGTATATCTTCAGAGGATGAGATGAATGAATTGTAGTGTGTGTGAAAAATGCCATGCCTGACTGGGATTTGAACCCAGGACCTCTGGATGAAAGGCCGAGTCGCTACCACTTGCGCCACAGAGGCCGATACTTTATGAAAATTAAACCCCATGTTTATTAACGTCACTTTGTTGATATATATGTAATTTATATATAATATTTTATTGCTGCAGCTGACTTAGAAGCAATCATACTTATTAAGCTAAAACCACTTATATTTTAATATAAATGAGATTTTCCGTAAATTTGCTGATAACCTTTTTTAACAGGTTAGCTTTACATAAACATTTTTTCTGGGCAAAAATATATGCAATGCAGATTTGTACTTTAACATTAAGTCATTTTAAGATAAATTGAGAAATTTGTCTTGACTTAGTAAAAAAAATTAAGGCATTTATTATTGCACTGCAATAATAAAAATAGTAATAGAGGCTTGATTTTTATGATCATCAGAAAATTACTTCTTTTCTTAATTTAATAGTATAGTTAATATTGCACAATTAATTTTTTCATTATCCCCCCCATCAAATTTTTATATTGATTTGGTTATTTCTTTGTCTTTTTTAAAATTCTAACAATTCTCAGAGCAAATCATGATAAAAATAAATTTTTTTTTCACTTAAATATTATACATGAATTTGTGTGAGTCAAGCAATCAAAATTTGAAAGTAATTTTTATATAATATAGAAATAACTTATTTTTAATTCAAGTACTTAACAATTACTTTTTTTTCTCATAATTACTAATTGCTATTATTGGAGAAACAAAACATACATTACTACTAAGATACAATTATGTATTATTTAACAGTTTTAAACCAAATCTCAAGGTCCTAAAAAAAAACTAGTACCAGTTCATCTTGAATTTAATATCCATTTTAATGTGCGTAATCTGAGTTATATTTAAAAAAAAAAATTATGATTTAACCAAGATTATAAATAAGATGAAATTACAATAATTCTATTTCATCAGATTAGGAGTAAATAAACTTGTTCTAGGTTAGTTTTACATTTCATTATTAAAGAAAAAACTATATTATAGCATGATCTTCAAAATGATCCTTAATGAATGTAAATAATTTTTAAAAAATGATATGACTACTTTTCTTAAGAATTAGTATTACAATTTGTTAAAATCACTATTGCAATAATAATGCTTCTGTTAAAAAAATACTGTTGAACATTTTTTTTATGTTGTCTATGATACACCTTAGTTAATTCTATTAACACAAGTGTTTTACTTTCAACTTTTACTGGCATGTTTTGTATTTCAGTTCCCATTTTTTAAAATACACTCACGCATTATGCAAATAATAGTAAGTTATTACTGAACTATTATGCAATCCTAAGAAATATCATGCTTAACATTTATAAATTATGGTTCAGAGTCTGTTTCAAATAAGAAGCTAGAATTGAATGTCATCCAGTTACTATAGACAAAACAATAAACTTATCACAGCATTTTATGCATAATTCATTGAATTTTACATTTCCAAATATTTATTTAATAATTTAAATCTTGGCTGCCGAGTAAATTTGTATTCTATCTGAACTTAATAAAAACTAAATTTTACTGATAATGAATAACGCTTATGAATTGAAAAATAAATATTCAAATTATGATGATTAAATTTTATTCAAGAGTGGTAATGTTCAAGACTATACATTCACCAGTATAGTATACTGATAAGTTACTAATGACTTAATTGTTGAGAGTACAATAAAAATACTTAAAAAAAAATTAAACTCATTATAAAACTGACAATTTTTGCAACATTTATTCATGAAGCAAACCATCATAAAAGCCATAATTTCAGTTTTATACAAGAAATTATAGAGTACTTACATTATTGCTTCATGTTTTAATATGCAGTAAAATAGCTGGGCTTTCACTATAAAAAAATTTAGAAAATATTATTATTATTCACTTAATTCCAGTAGTATAATAAATAAAGGAAAAAGATTTGTTTATCTTTGCTCATATTTTTCTCAACGAGTTTTATATTATGTTAAAACTTATTTAACAGGCAGTTAATTATGAATCTTTTGTATTGCTGAAAATGATGGATAAAAGTGCTTCATTTTTCATCTGTTTAAAATACAATTTTTTATCGATCATTTAAACAAAGATTTTTCCAGTAGTCGTTATCAAAATGGTAGCAATTTAAAAAAATTGGTATATTGGTTCTTCGTATTTTATACTGAATACAAACACATTAAGGATTTTATACTAGGCTGAAAAACTTTTACATTGTATATCAACCAAACATCTTTCTAACAGGTGGTTTTAACAGAAATTCTTTTCATAACCCTTCTCCTATCCAATTTTTGCATGAAAATGTTTGTAAAACATTGATTAGTGCAAATAAAAATTTACTGCTTAGTGACTCAAAATGGTAATGTTTTAAAAATGACCTTTAATAAGGATCAAAACATTTTTAAAGAATATTAAAATACCAGATAAAGCTAATTTTACTTTTTTTTATACCTCTTAATGAATTAATCGCACAAAAAAAAATATTTCACTAACAGGAAATATGCAAAAAGTGAATATATTTTTAAACATTATTTCTACAGGCTTTCTTCAAATAAATTGCAATTGAAGAATACATTATGGAAAGAATAAATTTTTTTGCAAATAACTACTTTTTTGTAATACATAGTGCAGCTATTTTTAGAAATGTAAAATTTCTTGAAAAAAGAGTTACATTTGTGTAACTATGAAATTTACATTAATTTTATATTATTTGAAACACTACTTTTTAAACTGTTTTTTATTGCTTATTCTAGAATAGAGAATCTCATCATCAGAAATCATATTTCTTCTTCCACAATATTGTTTTACTTACTTTTTCTATGGAAGATTTTACAAAATTAAATAACATCAATAATGTGAGATGTTCTTTGTACTCAAGTTAGGTTTGTGTATTCTAATGTGCTGATAGATTGCCAGCCTCCGTAATGTGAGTGGTAGCGTCTCTGCCTTTCATCCAGAGGTCCCGGGTTTGAATCCTGGTCAGGTATGACATTTTCACATGCCTGACCAGGCATCATCTACATTTCATCCTCTGAAGTAATACCTGACAGTGGTCCAGGAGGTTAAAAAAAAATGTGCTGATAGATGTAAAATTAAATTTAAATTTTTCCAAGAGATCCAGAGTTAGTAATAATAAAAAAGGAAGCATAATAAAGAAATGTCTTTAAGTAGGGGGTATGATTAAAAAATAAAATTAAAATCAATAAAGTTAGTTAAACTAACATAAGAAGATAACTTGAGTTAAAAAATAAAAAAAGAGCAAATATATCTAAATTGAAAGATTAATATAGAATAGAAAGGATTGTAAAAATGCATGATAGGAGTTGTGAATTTTCAAGTCTTTATTAGGGTAACTTTACAGCAGCATTTCTTTTGTTTCCTTAACTGTGTTGCAAGAGAATCAGTTATGCTACTTTAACTTACTCCTTTGCTTGGGATCACTAATACATATTAAATCAATTTCAAGATTTTTTAAAAATAATAAATGCAGAGTAATTAAAAATTTAACTATGCCTCATAAAGAGATGATGGCCTTTAAAAATATTAATGGGTGAGGTAAATTCATAGGCAAGGTTCTTCTTTTGCGTACAAAAGTTTCATAAACACTAATTTTTTTCATTTCTTTTGATATTTAAAAGATATATTAGATACTTTTAATAAGTATCATGAAAGAAATGTTAATTGACATCTTCTGTAACTTGTGAAAGAAATACAGAGTACACCTTAAAAACAATTAAATGCTGAAATATATTTAATAAATAAGCTATTACTACTGTGTCTTACTGAATTGGAAGTTAGATAATTCAGAACATCAACAAATGTTTGAAGAAATCCATTCATTAAGTATAAAACTACATGAACATTTTATTTTCTTAAAATAATAGTACCAAGAGTTCATTTGGCATTGAATATAAAAATTGAGTCAAATAATGAACAAAAATTACTCGTCATACTCCTTTGTTTTAGACTGAAGTTTTCGTTTTGTTTTACACTTAATTGGATTGACATAATAATGCTTGCCAATCTTTGTGAAACAAGTTTTAATGTTTGAAGAACTTTTCACAAATTTAATGACCTCTCTTTTAGGATTATATAAGGAACTGATAAACAATTTTTACAATAAAATAGAGAATTTTGGTGCTAGTCTTGAAAACAGATTTATGTCTATTCAAATTATCTAGTTTGATTGCCGATTACAATAAATTTATAATTTAAAAAAAATAAAATCATGAATAACTGTATTGTTAATGTTTTATGTATACATAAGGTGTGTGGAAAAAAGGTAATGAGACTGACTTTTTACTTACCAGTTTTATTTTTTCAAACAACAATATTATCCCCTTCAAAGTAGTTCCCTTGGGCAGCTATACATTGTTCCCACTCCTGGTAGCAGTGCTGGAAGGCTTCAAATGGTAGGGCTTTTAAATGTTCTACAGAGTTCCAAAATGACGTCCTTTTAAGACATGTTTCAATTTTGGGAAAAGGAAAAAGTCACAAAGACTTAAATAGGGAGGGTTGAGGGACTGTAGGAATGCGTTCTAAGGTAAAAAATTCCCTGATGGAAATGGCTGTGTGACATAGGGCATTGTCATGATGAAGCATCCAATTATCTGTAATGTCTGGTTTCACACGAATCACTGTTTTCCTGAGCCTTTCAAGAACACCTTTGTAAAACACTTGGTTAACAACTTGTCCTGGAGCAACAAATTCTTTATGCACTAATCCCTTTGTCAAAAAAGCAAATCAGCAAGGTTTTGATCTTTGATTTGCTCATTCAACATTTTTTTCGGTCGAGATGACAGAGTATGCCACTCTTCGTTTTGCCGCTTTGTTTCAGGATCGTACTCAATTATCCAGGATTCATCACTTGTGATCACATGATTGAAGAAATCTTGGTCATTGTCAATCCAAACAAGATCAACGCACACATTTCTTTGATTATCCTTCTGTTCTGTTGTGAGGTTTTTCAGCATATTCAAATCGTCTGTCAAAATTTGAAGTACGGTGAACGTGTTTAAATTTAACTGTTCACTCATCATCCTTATTGTTAAACGATGGTCTGATTTCACAAGAATCCTCATACACTCAATGTGTTCTCGGCCTTCCAAAAATGATTTTTGCCAACAGAAAACTTGTGCCCTTTATAAGCAATGTTTCCCATAGGCTTGTTTCAACTTTTCAAAGGTCACATTCACAGATTCCCCAAGTTTAACACAAAACTTGATTGCACAATGTTGCTCTAAATCCCAATGCTCCATTTTCTAATACTCAACAAAAACACAATTTCACTGATGGTGCTGTCAAAAATAATAAGTTGGCTGAAACTTAAAGAAACAGAGTTGAAACTCGTACTCGGCATGGGGAAGTAAACCGGTCTAGCCCAGACCCATAGACACAGCGTTGCCAAATCGTTCGCAGTGTTACCAATTTCATTACTTTTCTCACACCTCGTACACCATGTTTTCTAAAATAGGCCACTATTTCTGCAGTGGGTTTTCTTATATTAAAATAAAGAAAAACATTCCTATAAACATGGGACCGAAAATACTTTGATTTCCTGCTAGCTGCCATTTTATTTTTTCACTAAATTTTTATCTCCAGAATGGTTCAACTAATAACATTGAAATTTGGCATGGTACTTACTAAGATAAATACCTATTATTAGAAAAATAAACAACCTTATCTAATAATATTTTTCAAAATAGTGGCCATCTAATTTTTAAATCCAAATAATGCGAAAACGATAAATTTTATTAAAAAAACCACCAAAAGCCAAAAAAGTTCTAATCTTAAACAAATTAGCATACTTGGTTGTTTTTACTTTCTTCATAAAATAACCAAGCATTCTACTAAAAATCAATACATAAATAAATTTGAACACAAAATATAATAATTATCATCATCAATATGAAGACATGTCTCGAAAAATAAATATGTTGATAAACAGATAATTTTTCTTGAAAAATAAATGAAATGTCACAAATAGAAAGAAAAAATCACAAAAGGTGCGTGAAATTACCTACATTTGAAGTAATACATGATACTATATACCTTTGTATTGACTGACGCACTTGTTCAAAAATCTCAGGTTGAATCCTTGACATTACACGATTCCATAACTCTTTGTCAGAGAGTTTCAACATCATTAATAGGCGCTGAATAAACCAAAGATTTCAAGTGCTTTCACACAAAAATCTATAGGATTGAAATCAGGAATCTAGTGGGCCATGGTACTGATGATCCCCCTCTTCCAATCCAATTCTGCCCACACAAAATATTGAGTAGTTGCTGTACATGCAGTTTGTAGTGTGCAGGTGCACCATCGTGCATGAAGTAGCAGCTATTTCTTTTTTACAAGGGCCAATCTTCCAAACATAGAGGGAGTTTATTTTCTAAGAACTGTCCATAATTTTTACCATTCAATGTTGCTAAGCAGTGAGGGCCCAACAAGCTTTCCCAGAAGATGCCAATCCACATGTTCATTTTCAACTGTGATTTCCTTCAAATATGGCATGGAGATTTTAATCTGCCCACATAAGTCTTATGCCATCTTTCATAAAGGCAGCTTCAATCAGGATACAACACTAAAGCAGTAAACATGGAATTGGCATTCTGCTGTTGACACCACAAGCAAAAATTCACTCTAGCTGCAGGTCTAAGTGCTTGGACTTATGTGGTATGGATACAACTGCTCATTCAGCATTCTCTACACAGTTAAATGTCCTACTTGTAGCATATCTCTTAGCTGTCAAGCACTTACATGTGGATCTTCTTCGATAAAATTTAAAATGTATTCCTTTAATTCCTTAAAGCAACTGTTCTTGTTTACCTTGATTTTCCTCAGTCCTCTGTTTTTGTTTGCAGAGTTCCAGTCTCATAAAGCTTTTAAAAAATTGTAGCGAATATGTAATAATTTGTCAATTACGAAATGCTTCCAAACACAACTGTCCTACTTCCTGGCTACTACCATTGGCTCATCCATATATAAAAAAATATATATAAGAATATTGAACACTTTTAAATAATATTAAAACCAACAAATTGTACACTTTAACAATGCAAAGGTAAACAATAACAACAGCTATAAATAATTTTAAAAAAATTTATCAGCCAATTAATAAAACTGATTTTAACGCATCTCTTTGTTTTTTTTAATTTTTAACAACAGATGATTGTAAAATCATGAATGAAGTTTTGTTGTGCGTTAGGTTCAAACATAACATATATTTGCATAACATCCTGTAACCTTGAAGCCAGTATTGTTGATAACTTAACTATTTTATGAAACAAGTAAAAAAAACCAAGTATGCTAGTTAGTTTAAAATTAAAATTTTTTTGACTTCAGTTTTTTAATAAAATTTATTGTTTTCATGTTATTTGTCTAACAAATTTTAAATGGCTAAAATTTGGAAATGTATTAATAGATGAAGTTGTTTTTTTCTTTTTTTTTTTGTTAAGTATCATGCTAAATTTCAATGTAATTAAACTATTCTGGGGATAAAAGTTATCGTGAAAAGAAAAAAAAAC